>NQVE01000024.1:0-18099 GCA_003260385.1 Cuscuta australis | reverse complement strand
TGGCTTTGAAATTTTGCAGGGATATATACCAAGATGATGAAGATTTCAAGGAGGCATACCATAAGTGCCTCACACGGCCCTTTGATAATTTCTTGTTAAAGACGGTTTTCTGTTCGTGGCAACCAACTATGTATCCCGAAATGTAGTTTGCGCGAAACAATAATCGAGGAAGTTCATGGCGGTCTTAGCTGGTCATTTCGGGATGGATAAAACTTATATGATGCTTCAAGAGCATTATTACTAGCCAAAGATGGAGAGAGACACCGAGCATTTTATTCGACGCTGTACTAGTTGTCAACTCGCCAAAAGCTACTCCAAAGCCGCACAAGGAATGCATATGCCGCTGCCCGTACCACAAGCTCCTTGGGAAGACGTGAGTCTAGTTTTCATCACCGTTTGCCACGAACACAGCGAGGAAAGGATTCAATCATGGTGGTGGTTGATCGATTTTCAAAGATGGCAACTTTGTTCGTGCCTAACAACACATGATGCTTCACAAATTGCAGATTTGTACTTTAGGGATATTGTCAAACTTCATGGCATTCCCGAAGTATGGTTTCCGATCGAGACAGCAAATCTTAAGTCATTTTTGTGACTTTGTGGAGAAAGATGGGTACTAAACTCAATTTTAGTACATCAAGCCACCGCAAACCGATGGCCAGACGGATGTAACAAACCGAACACTTGGCACCATCCTTTGTGCCATCATCAAGAAGAACATCAAACAGTGGGAGGAAATTACTTCCTCATGCCGAATTTGCTTAGAACCGCAGCCCAAGCAAAACAACAGGCGTGTCACATTTGTTACTGTTTATGGTGTTAATCCCCTTACCCACTTGATCTAATCCAATCTTAACAGATACAAAGTACAGTTGGGAAGCGGAGAAAGCAAGGATAAAGCTTTCACACAAGTCGAGCAACATGGAAATAATGAGCGTGTCATGAAAGATCACAAGAAGCAAAAATGGTTCCAGCCCGAATTGTGTGGATCACTTAGAAAAAGCGTTTTCTTCAAAGCAAGCAAAACTACTCCGAGGAGGTCGTCGAAGTTTAGCTAAGTCACGACAACGATACAAGATACTACCGGAGACTCGGAGTTCAAAGTTAATGTACGGATCTAGCCGTTTTTGAACCGAGATATTCCAAGTTGAGGTCAAACTCTGAGAAGGGAGATGTCCGGATCTCTAAAGCATGAAGCTAGCCACAAACATAAAAAATCAAAGGTAATCTAAGTTTGACTTTTTGCTGATCTTACTCGCCTCAAAACGTCAAAGTCAAAACAACATACTGACTGCCTCCGAGGAGATGGTCACCTTCAAGAGCCATTAATTCTAGCCTATAGCATATCAAGAGTATTGGAGAGAGACACCGAGCTGATTTATATTCGACGTTGTACTAGTTGTCAACTCGCCAAAAGCCACTCCAAAGCCGCACAAGGAATGCATAATGCCGCTGCCCGTAACCACAAGCTCCTTGGGAAGACGTGAGTCTAGATTTCATCACTGGTTTGCCACGAACACAGCAAGGAAAGGATTCAATCATGGTGGTGGTTGATCGATTTTCAAAGATGGCACACTTTGTTCCGTGCCTAACAACACATGATGCTTCACAAATTGCAGATTTGTACTTTAGGGATATTGTCAAACTTCATGGCATTCCCCGAAGTATGGTTTCCGATCGAGACAGCAAATCCTTAAGTCATTTTTGGGTGACTTTGTGGAGAAAGATGGGTACTAAACTCAATTTTAGTACATCAAGCCATCCGCAAACCGATGGCCAGACGGAAGTAACAAACCGAACACTTGGCACCATCCTTTGTGCCATCATCAAGAAGAACATCAAACAGTGGAGGAATTACTTCCTCATGCCGAATTTGCTTAGAACCGCAGCCCAAGCAAAACATTAGGCGTGTCACCATTTGTTACTGTTTATGGTGTTAATCCCTTACCCCACTTGATCGTAATCCAATCTTAACAGATACAAAGTACAGTTGGGAAGCGGAGAAACGAGCACAGGTGATACAAGCTATTCACAACAAGGTCCGAGCAAACATTGAGAAAATGAATGAGCGTGTCAGTGAAAAGATCAACAAGAGACGCAAGAAAATGGATTTCCAGCCCGGAGATCTTGTGTGGATCCACCTTAGAAAAGAGCGTTTTCCTTCAAAACGCAAGTCAAAACTACTGCCCGAGGAGATGGTCCGTTCGAAGTTTTAGCTAAGGTCAACGACAACGCATACAAGATAGACATACCCGGAGACTACGGAGTTTCAACAACGTTCAATGTCACGGATCTCAGCCCGTATTTTGAACCGAAGATATTCCAAGTTTGAGGTCAAACTCTCCTGAAGAAGGGGAGGATGATGTACCCCGGGATGCTCCTACAAGCATGAAGGCTACGCCACAAACCATAAAACAAATCAAAGGGTTAATATCTAAGTGTTATGATCCTTTTTGGGCTGGACTCATTAACCTTTCGTATCCTAAAACCCAAACCATAACCCTTCTCTTCCAAAGCCTTTCTCGATATTAAACCATTCCATATCCTTCCCATAATATCCAAAAATCTTTTATTTTCATTTGATGAACAAAATAAAGTCCTTTTTCTCCTTTTTTAGCCCTGAACAAAAATAAGATCAGAAGGACAAACCTTGCGTATTGTTTCTACTTCTTTTGTTCCTTTTAAGGAGAGTTAGCTTTGCCTAGTTTTGATAAGTTGTTCGAAGTTGAATGTGATGCTTCCGGCATTGGCATAGGAGCCGTATTATCCCAAGAAGGCCACCCGTGTCATATCTTAGTGAGAAGTTGAATGGCACCCGAAGGAGAAATTCAACTTATGACAAAGAGTTTTACGCTCTTGTACGATCTCTTGAGCATTGGAGGCATTATTTGATTAGCAAGGAATTTATACTCCATTCTGATCACGAAGCACTGAAGTACATCCAAGGGCAACATAAACTCCGACCCGTCATGCCAAATGGGTCGAATTCATCCAAACCTTCACCTTCTCCATAAAACACAAGAGCGGGACCCTGAACAAAGGCGCTGACGCCTTATCCCGGCGACATTTATTACTAACGGTACTTAGTACCAAGCTTGTTGGCTTTGAAATTTTGCAGGGATTATACCAAGATGATGAAGATTTCAAGGAGGCATACCATAAGTGCCTCACACGGACCTTTGATAATTTCCTTGTTAAAGACGGTTTTCTGTTTCGTGGCAACAAACTATGTATCCCGAAATGTAGTTTGCGCGAAACAATAATCGAGGAAGTTCATGGCGGGTCTTTAGCTGGTCATTTCGGGATGGATAAAACTTATATGATGCTTCAAGAGCATTATTACTAGCCAAATATGGAGAGAGACACCGAGCATTTTATTCGACGTTGTACTAGTTGTCAACTCGCCAAAAGCCACTCCAAAGCCGCACAAGGAATGCATATGCCGCTGCCCGTACCACAAGCTCCTTGGGAAGACGTGAGTCTAGATTTCATCACTGGTTTGCCACGAACACAGCAAGGAAAGGATTCAATCATGGTGGTGGTTGATCGATTTTCAAAGATGGCACACTTTGTTCCGTGCCTAACAACACATGATGCTTCACAAATTGCAGATTTGTACTTTAGGGATATTGTCAAACTTCATGGCATTCCCCGAAGTATGGTTTCCGATCGAGACAGCAAATCCTTAAGTCATTTTTGGGTGACTTTGTGGAGAAAGATGGGTACTAAACTCAATTTTAGTACATCAAGCCATCCGCAAACCGATGGCCAGACGGAAGTAACAAACCGAACACTTGGCACCATCCTTTGTGCCATCATCAAGAAGAACATCAAACAGTGGGAGGAATTACTTCCTCATGCCGAATTTGCTTAGAACCGCAGCCCAAGCAAAACATTAGGCGTGTCACCATTTGTTACTGTTTATGGTGTTAATCCCCTTACCCCACTTGATCGTAATCCAATCTTAACAGATACAAAGTACAGTTGGGAAGCGGAGAAACGAGCACAGGTGATACAAGCTATTCACAACAAGGTCCGAGCAAACATTGAGAAAATGAATGAGCGTGTCAGTGAAAAGATCAACAAGAGACGCAAGAAAATGGATTTCCAGCCCGGAGATCTTGTGTGGATCCACCTTAGAAAAGAGCGTTTTCCTTCAAAACGCAAGTCAAAACTACTGCCCCGAGGAGATGGTCCGTTCGAAGTTTTAGCTAAGGTCAACGACAACGCATACAAGATAGACATACCCGGAGACTACGGAGTTTCAACAACGTTCAATGTCACGGATCTCAGCCCGTATTTTGAACCTGAAGATATTCCAAGTTTGAGGTCAAACTCTCCTGAAGAAGGGGAGGATGATGTACCCCGGGATGCTCCTACAAGCATGAAGGCTACGCCACAAACCATAAAACAAATCAAAGGGTTAATATCTAAGTGTTATGATCCTTTTTGGGCTGGACTCATTAACCTTTCGTATCCTAAAACCCAAACCATAACCCTTCTCTTCCAAAGCCTTTCTCGATATTAAACCATTCCATATCCTTCCCATAATATCCAAAAATCTTTTATTTTCATTTGATGAACAAAATAAAGTCCTTTTTCTCCTTTTTTAGCCCTGAACAAAAATAAGATCAGAAGGACAAACCTTGCGTATTGTTTCTACTTCTTTTGTTCCTTTTAAGGAGAGTTAGCTTTGCCTAGTTTTGATAAGTTGTTCGAAGTTGAATGTGATGCTTCCGGCATTGGCATAGGAGCCGTATTATCCCAAGAAGGCCACCCCGTGTCATATCTTAGTGAGAAGTTGAATGGCACCCGAAGGAGAAATTCAACTTATGACAAAGAGTTTTACGCTCTTGTACGATCTCTTGAGCATTGGAGGCATTATTTGATTAGCAAGGAATTTATACTCCATTCTGATCACGAAGCACTGAAGTACATCCAAGGGCAACATAAACTCCGACCCCGTCATGCCAAATGGGTCGAATTCATCCAAACCTTCACCTTCTCCATAAAACACAAGAGCGGGACCCTGAACAAAGGCGCTGACGCCTTATCCCGGCGACATTTATTACTAACGGTACTTAGTACCAAGCTTGTTGGCTTTGAAATTTTGCAGGGATTATACCAAGATGATGAAGATTTCAAGGAGGCATACCATAAGTGCCTCACACGGACCTTTGATAATTTCCTTGTTAAAGACGGTTTTCTGTTTCGTGGCAACAAACTATGTATCCCGAAATGTAGTTTGCGCGAAACAATAATCGAGGAAGTTCATGGCGGGTCTTTAGCTGGTCATTTCGGGATGGATAAAACTTATATGATGCTTCAAGAGCATTATTACTAGCCAAATATGGAGAGAGACACCGAGCATTTTATTCGACGTTGTACTAGTTGTCAACTCGCCAAAAGCCACTCCAAAGCCGCACAAGGAATGCATATGCCGCTGCCCGTACCACAAGCTCCTTGGGAAGACGTGAGTCTAGATTTCATCACTGGTTTGCCACGAACACAGCAAGGAAAGGATTCAATCATGGTGGTGGTTGATCGATTTTCAAAGATGGCACACTTTGTTCCGTGCCTAACAACACATGATGCTTCACAAATTGCAGATTTGTACTTTAGGGATATTGTCAAACTTCATGGCATTCCCCGAAGTATGGTTTCCGATCGAGACAGCAAATCCTTAAGTCATTTTTGGGTGACTTTGTGGAGAAAGATGGGTACTAAACTCAATTTTAGTACATCAAGCCATCCGCAAACCGATGGCCAGACGGAAGTAACAAACCGAACACTTGGCACCATCCTTTGTGCCATCATCAAGAAGAACATCAAACAGTGGGAGGAATTACTTCCTCATGCCGAATTTGCTTAGAACCGCAGCCCAAGCAAAACAACAGGCGTGTCACCATTTGTTACTGTTTATGGTGTTAATCCCCTTACCCCACTTGATCTTAATCCAATCTTAACGGATACAAAGTACAGTTGGGAAGCGGAGAAACGAGCACAGGAGATACAAGCTATTCACAACAAGGTCCGAGCAAACATTGAGAAAATGAATGAGCGTGTCAGTGAAAAGATCAACAAGAGACGCAAGAAAATGGATTTCCAGCCCGGAGATCTTGTGTGGATCCACCTTAGAAAAGAGCGTTTTCCTTCAAAACGCAAGTCAAAACTACTGCTCCGAGGAGATGGTCTGTTCGAAGTTTTAGCTAAGGTCAACGACAACGCATACAAGATAGACCTACCCGGAGACTACGGAGTTTCAACAACGTTCAATGTCACGGATCTCAGCCCGTATTTTGAACCCGAAGATATTCCAAGTTTGAGGTCAAACTCTCCTGAAGAAGGGGAGGATGATGTACCCCGGGATGCTCCTACAAGCATGAAGGCTACGCCACAAACCATAAAAGAAATCAAAGGGTTAATATCTAAGTGTTATGATCCTTTTTGGGCTGAACTCATTAACCTTTCGAATCCTAAAACCCAAACCATAACCCTTCTCTTCCAAAGCCTTTCTCGATATTAAACCATTCCATATCCTTCCCATAATATCCAAAAATCTTTTATTTTCATTTGATGAACAAAATAAAGTCCTTTTTCTCCTTTTTTAGCCCTAAACAAAAATAAGATCAGAAGGACAAACCTTGCGTATTGTTTCTACTTCTTTTGTTCCTTTTAAGGAGAGTTAGCTTTGCCTAGTTTTGATAAGTTGTTCGAAGTTGAATGTGATGCTTCCGGCATTGGCATAGGAGCCGTATTATCCAAGAAGGCCACCCCGTGTCATATCTTAGTGAGAAGTTGAATGGCACCCGAAGGAGAAATTCAACTTATGACAAAGAGTTTTACGCTCTTGTACGATCTCTTGAGCATTGGAGGCATTATTTGATTAGCAAGGAATTTATACTCCATTCTGATCACGAAGCACTGAAGTACATCCAAGGGCAACATAAACTCCGACCCCGTCATGCCAAATGGGTCGAATTCATCCAAACCTTCACCTTCTCCATAAAACACAAGAGCGGGACCCTGAACAAAGGCGCTGACGCCTTATCCCGGCGACATTTATTACTAACGGTACTTAGTACCAACTTGTTGGCTTTGAAATTTTGCAGGGATTATACCAAGATGATGAAGATTTCAAGGAGGCATACCATAAGTGCCTCACACGGCCCTTTGATAATTTCCTTGTTAAAGACGGTTTTCTGTTTCGTGGCAACCAACTATGTATCCCGAAATGTAGTTTGCGCGAAACAATAATCGAGGAAGTTCATGGCGGGTCTTTAGCTGGTCATTTCGGGATGGATAAAACTTATATGATGCTTCAAGAGCATTATTACTAGCCAAAGATGGAGAGAGACACCGAGCATTTTATTCGACGTTGTACTAGTTGTAACTCGCCAAAAGCCACTCCAAAGCCGCACAAGGAATGCATATGCCGCTGCCCGTACCACAAGCTCCTTGGGAAGACGTGAGTCTAGATTTCATCACTGGTTTGCCACGAACACAGCAAGGAAAGGATTCAATCATGGTGGTGGTTGATCGATTTTCAAAGATGGCACACTTTGTTCCGTGCCTAACAACACATGATGCTTCACAAATTGCAGATTTGTACTTTAGGGATATTGTCAAACTTCATGGCATTCCCCGAAGTATGGTTTCCGATCGAGACAGCAAATCCTTAAGTCATTTTTGGGTGACTTTGTGGAGAAAGATGGGTACTAAACTCAATTTTAGTACATCAAGCCATCCGCAAACCGATGGCCAGACGGAAGTAACAAACCGAACACTTGGCACCATCCTTTGTGCCATCATCAAGAAGAACATCAAACAGTGGGAGGAATTACTTCCTCATGCCGAATTTGCTTAGAACCGCAGCCCAAGCAAAACAACAGGCGTGTCACCATTTGTTACTGTTTATGGTGTTAATCCCCTTACCCCACTTGATCTTAATCCAATCTTAACGGATACAAAGTACAGTTGGGAAGCGGAGAAACGAGCATAGGAGATACAAGCTATTCACAACAAGGTCCGAGCAAACATTGAGAAAATGAATGAGCGTGTCAGTGAAAAGATCAACAAGAGACGCAAGAAAATGGATTTCCAGCCCGGAGATCTTGTGTGGATCCACCTTAGAAAAGAGCGTTTTCCTTCAAAACGCAAGTCAAAACTACTGCTCCGAGGAGATGGTCTGTTCGAAGTTTTAGCTAAGGTCAACGACAACGCATACAAGATAGACCTACCCGGAGACTACGGAGTTTCAACAACGTTCAATGTCACGGATCTCAGCCCGTATTTTGAACCCGAAGATATTCCAAGTTTGAGGTCAAACTCTCCTGAAGAAGGGAGGATGATGTACCCGGGTATGCTCCTACAAGCATGAAGGCTACGCCACAAACCATAAAACAAATCAAAGGGTTAATATCTAAGTGTTATGATCCTTTTTGGGCTGAACTCATTAACCTTTCGTATCCTAAAACCCAAACCATAACCCTTCTCTTCCAAAGCCTTTCTGATATTAAACCATTCCATATCCTTCCCATAATATCCAAAAATCTTTTATTTTCATTTGATGAACAAAATAAAGTCCTTTTTCTCCTTTTTTAGCCCTGAACAAAAATAAGATCAGAAGGACAAACCTTGCGTATTGTTTCTACTTCTTTTGTTCCTTTTAAGGAGAGTTAGCTTTGCCTAGTTTTGATAAGTTGTTCGAAGTTGAATGCGATGCTTCCGGCGTTGGCATAGGAGCCGTATTATCCCAAGAAGGCCACCCCGTGTCATATTTTAGTGAGAAGTTGAATGACACCCGAAGGAGAATTCAACTTATGACAAAGAGTTTTACGCTCTTGTACGATCTCTTGAGCATTGGAGGCATTATTTGATTAGCAAGGAATTTATACTCCATTCTGATCACGAAGCACTGAAGTACATCCAAGGGCAACATAAACTCCGACCCGTCATGCCAAATGGGTCGAATTCATCCAAACCTTCACCTTCTCCATAAAACACAAGAGCGGGACCCTGAACAAAGGCGCTGACGCCTTATCCCGGCGACATTTATTACTAACGGTACTTAGTACCAAGCTTGTTGGCTTTGAAATTTTGCAGGGATTATACCAAGATGATGAAGATTTCAAGGAGGCATACCATAAGTGCCTCACACGGCCCTTTGATAATTTCCTTGTTAAAGACGGTTTTCTGTTTCGTGGCAACCAACTATGTATCCCGAAATGTAGTTTGCGCGAAACAATAATCGAGGAAGTTCATGGCGGGTCTTTAGCTGGTCATTTCGGGATGGATAAAACTTATATGATGCTTCAAGAGCATTATTACTAGCCAAATATGGAGAGAGACACCGAGCATTTTATTCGACGTTGTACTAGTTGTCAACTCGCCAAAAGCCACTCCAAAGCCGCACAAGGAATGCATATGCCGCTGCCCGTACCACAAGCTCCTTGGGAAGACGTGAGTCTAGATTTCATCACTGGTTTGCCACGAACACAGCAAGGAAAGGATTCAATCATGGTGGTGGTTGATCGATTTTCAAAGATGGCACACTTTGTTCCGTGCCTAACAACACATGATGCTTCACAAATTGCAGATTTGTACTTTAGGGATATTGTCAAACTTCATGGCATTCCCGAAGTATGGTTTCCGATCGAGACAGCAAATCCTTAAGTCATTTTTGGGTGACTTTGTGGAGAAAGATGGGTACTAAACTCAATTTTAGTACATCAAGCCATCCGCAAACCGATGGCCAGACGGAAGTAACAAACCGAACACTTGGCACCATCCTTTGTGCCATCATCAAGAAGAACATCAAACAGTGGGAGGAATTACTTCCTCATGCCGAATTTGCTTAGAACGCAGCCCAAGCAAAACAACAGGCGTGTCACCATTTGTTACTGTTTATGGTGTTAATCCCTTACCCCACTTGATCGTAATCCAATCTTAACAGATACAAAGTACAGTTGGGAAGCGGAGAAACGAGCACAGGAGATACAAGCTATTCACAACAAGGTCGAGCAAACATTGAGAAAATGAATGAGCGTGTCAGTGAAAAGATCAACAAGAGACGCAAGAAAATGGATTTCCAGCCCGGAGATCTTGTGTGGATCCACCTTAGAAAAGAGCGTTTTCCTCAAAACGCAAGTCAAAACTACTGCCCGAGGAGATGGTCCGTTCGAAGTTTTAGCTAAGGTCAACGACAACGCATACAAGATAGACCTACCCGGAGACTACGGAGTTTCAACAACGTTCAATGTCACGGATCTCAGCCCGTATTTTGAACCCGAAGATATCCAAGTTTGAGGTCAAACTCTCCTGAAGAAGGGGAGGATGATGTACCCCGGGATGCTCCTACAAGCATGAAGGCTACGCCACAAACCATAAAACAAATCAAAGGGTTAATATCTAAGTGTTATGATCCTTTTTGGGCTGAACTCATTAACCTTTCGTATCCTAAAACCCAAACCATAACCCTTTCTTCCAAAGCCTTTCTTGATATTAAACCATTCCATATCCTTCCCATAATATCCAAAAATCTTTTATTTTCATTTGATGAACAAAATAAAGTCCTTTTTCTCCTTTTTTAGCCCTGAACAAAAATAAGATCAGAAGGACAAACCTTGCGTATTGTTTCTACTTCTTTTGTTCCTTTTAAGGAGAGTTAGCTTTGCTAGTTTTGATAAGTTGTTCGAAGTTGAATGCGATGCTTCCGGCGTTGGCATAGGAGCCGTATTATCCCAAGAAGGCCACCCCGTGTCATATTTTAGTGAGAAGTTGAATGACACCCGAAGGAGATATTCAACTTATGACAAAGAGTTTTACGCTCTTGTACGATCTCTTGAGCATTGGAGGCATTATTTGATTAGCAAGGAGTTTATACTCCATTCTGATCATGAAGCACTGAAGTACATCCAAGGGCAACATAAACTCCGAACCCGTCATGCCAAATGGGTCGAATTCATCCAAACCTTCACCTTCTCCATAAAACACAAGAGCGGGACCCTGAACAAAGGCGCTGACGCCTTATCCGGCGACATTTATTACTAACGGTACTTAGTACCAAGCTTGTTGGCTTTGAAATTTTGCAGGGATTATACCAAGATGATGAAGATTTCAAGGAGGCATACCATAAGTGCCTCACACGGCCCTTTGATAATTTCCTTGTTAAAGACGGTTTTCTGTTTCGTGGCAACCAACTATGTATCCCGAAATGTAGTTTGCGCGAAACAATAATCGAGGAAGTTCATGGCGGGTCTTTAGCTGGTCATTTCGGGATGGATAAAACTTATATGATGCTTCAAGAGCATTATTACTAGCCAAATATGGAGAGAGACACCGAGCATTTTATTCGACGTTGTACTAGTTGTCAACTCGCCAAAAGCCACTCCAAAGCCGCACAAGGAATGCATATGCCGCTGCCCGTACCACAAGCTCCTTGGGAAGACGTGAGTCTAGATTTCATCACTGGTTTGCCACGAACACAGCAAGGAAAGGATTCAATCATGGTGGTGGTTGATCGATTTTCAAAGATGGCACACTTTGTTCCGTGCCTAACAACACATGATGCTTCACAAATTGCAGATTTGTACTTTAGGGATATTGTCAAACTTCATGGCATTCCCCGAAGTATGGTTTCCGATCGAGACAGCAAATCCTTAAGTCATTTTTGGGTGACTTTGTGGAGAAAGATGGGTACTAAACTCAATTTTAGTACATCAAGCCATCCGCAAACCGATGGCCAGACGGAAGTAACAAACCGAACACTTGGCACCATCCTTTGTGCCATCATCAAGAAGAACATCAAACAGTGGGAGGAATTACTTCCTCATGCCGAATTTGCTTAGAACCGCAGCCCAAGCAAAACAACAGGTGTGTCACCATTTGTTACTGTTTATGGTGTTAATCCCTTTACCCCACTTGACCTTAATCAAATCTTAATAGATACAAAGTACAGTTGGGAAGCGGAGAAACGAGCACAGGAGATACAAGCTATTCACAACAAGGTCCGAGCAAACATTGAGAAAATGAATGAGCGTGTCAGTGAAAAGATCAACAAGAGACGCAAGAAAATGGATTTCCAGCCCGGAGATCTTGTGTGGATCCACCTTAGAAAAAAGCTTTTTCCCTCAAAACGCAAGTCCAAGCTACTACCCCGAGGAGATGGTCCGTTCGAAGTTTTAGCTAAGGTCAACGACAACGCATACAAGATAGACCTACCCGGAGACTACGGAGTTTCAACAACGTTCAATGTCACGGATCTCAGCCCGTATTTTGAACCGAAGATATTCCAAGTTTGAGGTCAAACTCTCCTGAAGAAGGGGAGGATGATGTACCCCGGGATGCTCCTACAAGCATGAAGGCTACGCCACAAACCATAAAACAAATCAAAGGGTTAATATCTAAGTGTTATGATCCTTTTTGGGCTGAACTCATTAACCTTTCGTATCCTAAAACCCAAACCATAACCCTTCTCTTCCAAAGCCTTTCTGATATTAAACCATTCCATATCCTTCCCATAATATCCAAAAATCTTTTATTTTCATTTGATGAACAAAATAAAGTCCTTTTTCTCCTTTTTTAGCCCTAAACAAAAATAAGATCAGAAGGACAAACCTTGCGTATTGTTTCTACTTCTTTTGTTCCTTTTAAGGAGAGTTAGCTTTGCCTAGTTTTGATAAGTTGTTCGAAGTTGAATGCGATGCTTCCGGCATTGGCATAGGAGCCGTATTATCCCAAGAAGGCCACCCCGTGTCATATTTAGTGAGAAGTTGAATGCACCCGAAGGAGAATTCAACTTATGACAAAGAGTTTTACGCTCTTGTACGATCTCTTGAGCATTGGAGGCATTATTTGATTAGCAAGGATTTATACTCCATTCTGATCACGAAGCACTGAAGTACATCCAAGGGCAACATAAACTCCGACCCGTCATGCCAAATGGGTCGAATTCATCCAAACCTTCACCTTCTCCATAAAACACAAGAGCGGGACCCTGAACAAAGGCGCTGACGCCTTATCCCGGCGACATTTATTACTAACGGTACTTAGTACCAAGCTTGTTGGCTTTGAAATTTTGCAGGGATTATACCAAGATGATGAAGATTTCAAGGAGGCATACCATAAGTGCCTCACACGGCCTTTGATAATTTCCTTGTTAAAGACGGTTTTCTGTTTCGTGGCAACCAACTATGTATCCCGAAATGTAGTTTGCGCGAAACAATAATCGAGGAAGTTCATGGCGGTCTTTAGCTGGTCATTTCGGGATGGATAAAACTTATATGATGCTTCAAGAGCATTATTACTAGCCAAAATGGAGAGAGACACCGAGCATTTTATTCGACGTTGTACTAGTTGTCAACTCGCCAAAAGCCACTCCAAAGCCGCACAAGGAATGCATATGCCGCTGCCCGTACCACAAGCTCCTTGGGAAGACGTGAGTCTAGATTTCATCACTGGTTTGCCACGAACACAGCAAGGAAAGGATTCAATCATGGTGGTGGTTGATCGATTTTCAAAGATGGCACACTTTGTTCCGTGCCTAACAACACATGATGCTTCACAAATTGCAGATTTGTACTTTAGGGATATTGTCAAACTTCATGGCATTCCCCGAAGTATGGTTTCCGATCGAGACAGCAAATCCTTAAGTCATTTTTGGTGACTTTGTGGAGAAAGATGGGTACTAAACTCAATTTTAGTACATCAAGCCATCCGCAAACCGATGGCCAGACGGAAGTAACAAACCGAACACTTGGCACCATCCTTTGTGCCATCATCAAGAAGAACATCAAACAGTGGGAGGAATTACTTCCTCATGCCGAATTTGCTTAGAACCGCAGCCCAAGCAAAACAACAGGCGTGTCACCATTTGTTACTGTTTATGGTGTTAATCCCCTTACCCCACTTGATCTTAATCCAATCTTAACGGGATACAAAGTACAGTTGGGAAGCGGAGAAACGAGCATAGGAGATACAAGCTATTCACAACAAGGTCCGAGCAAACATTGAGAAAATGAATGAGCGTGTCAGTGAAAAGATCAACAAGAGACGCAAGAAAATGGATTTCCAGCCCGGAGATCTTGTGTGGATCCACCTTAGAAAAGAGCGTTTTCCTCAAAACGCAAGTCAAAACTACTGCTCCGAGGAGATGGTCTGTTCGAAGTTTTAGCTAAGGTCAACGACAACGCATACAAGATAGACCTACCCGGAGACTACGGAGTTTCAACAACGTTCAATGTCACGGATCTCAGCCCGTATTTTGAACCGAAGATATTCCAAGTTTGAGGTCAAACTCTCCTGAAGAAGGGGAGGATGATGTACCCCGGGATGCTCCTACAAGCATGAAGGCTACGCCACAAACCATAAAACAAATCAAAGGGTTAATATCTAAGTGTTATGATCCTTTTTGGGCTGAACTCATTAACCTTTCGTATCCTAAAACCCAAACCATAACCTTCTTTTCCAAAGCCTTTCTTGATATTAAACCAATCCATATCCTTCCATAATATCCAAAAATCTTTTATTTTCATTTGATGAACAAAATAAAGTCCTTTTTCTCCTTTTTTAGCCCTGAACAAAAATAAGATCAGAAGGACAAACCTTGCATATTGTTTCTACTTCTTTTGTTCCTTTTAATTAAAATAAAATCTTCCTTTCACTTCCCTACATCAAACCCACGAATTTCCCAACTCTTTTACCCAAAAATCAGGCCACATTATGTTTTAATATAGACAAAATTCAACCCACAAAACAAAAAAAAATCAGGAAAAAGTTTTCCTTGATTGAATAGTGCTGATTTTGTCCTGTTGTTTAAAAACCAATCCCCTTCTACCCTTCAGCATATGGCCGAATTTCCCACTCCAAATATTCATAAACACAACCCCATTTACCAAGGATAGAGATAAAAACATCAAGGATCAAAACCACTGATTAAATAGTGCAAACTTTGTCATATTATCTTTAATTGGCAAAGTTACAACTTTCCTTGATTCCCTTCTCACATGGCAGGAATTAATGATCCATATTGAGCCAAAAATCCCAGCCTTATAAACTCCTTTTCCTAGTCAATGAGTGCTGCCCACTAAGATTAATAATACATAGATATTAATCACATGATTTGTAGGAAAGTAAAGTGTAATTTCCCTTGTTTTTCATTATATATTTCGGCCATGAAGCCTTGTAAAGACATCTCATTTTTCATTATCAATATTACTCTTGAAGTATTCCCTGAATTGGTGTGAAGCTAGTTCAATCCATTTCCTAATGAAATATCTCTAAAGTTGGCCACTTTTGAGTGTGTGTTAGGAGTCTATTTAATAATTTAATAGTGATTATTATTGTATAAAATAGATAATAGCCCCAAATATATATAAAGAGTGTGTTTATCTCTTACATATTATTTGGTTTATCCTTTATACAAAAACCACAAAACATTTCCCTTCTTTTCTTCTAATTCTGATCCTGAACCTATAAATAATCGATTATTATTGCTTGATAATCGACTATTGAAACCCTCTGATTCCTCTTCAAAATCTACAACCTCACACAATCGATTGTCTTGCAGTGTCAATCGACTATCTGGTTCCTCTGAGCATTTCCAGTTGAGCTAAACCCTAATAATCGATTATCATTGTTTGATAATCGACTATTGAAGTGTTCTGATTCTTCTTCAAAATCTGCAACATCACACAATCAATTGTCTTGCAGTGTCAATCGATTATCTGGTTCCTGTGAACATTGCCAGTTGTGCTAATCCCTAATAATCGATTTACCCAAATGTGTTAATCAATTATTCCATAGTTCTGAATCTTGAGTGAATCTGTTCCTGTTTATGTATCCTAAGTTTGGGTACAACATGGGGTTTGAATCTTGAATTCAATCAAGATATTACACACTCAATCAAATATCTAGAACCTAACATTCACACTTAAGGGAACCAACCTTAAGATATAGAAATTAGAATTTAAATAGAATACCACAAGTGTATTACTATCTTAAAATAAAATGATAGAATGGTTTGAACATCAAGGCCTAGGAGCGAATTTAAACACACCAAAACTGGGGAGAGAAGCTTCCTATCTACATTCATTCAAAATGTCAAAAATAATATCCACTTATCTTGTCTCCTTAATGGAATGAAAGCTAATGGGAAGGTGTGGTTGTGGGGGCTTGTGTTTCGGCCATAAGTGGGAAACGGGGGGGGGGGGGGGTGATTTATTGGTTGGTTTTGAAGCAATGTATGCAGCCATGAGAGGGAAATGAAAGAGGGGAAGGATGGAGGGCTATTTGGCTTGGCATGGTGGTCATTTTATGGGTGTTTGGGGGTGTGTATTCGGCCAGGTATGGAGAGGGGAACAAGGGTGTTGTATCTTAGCTATGGGTATCTTAGCTATGGGTGTAGTGGTTTTAAGATTGCAGGAGGGGTGATAGTCGATTATCTAAAAGAGGTAATCGATTATTGAAGGGTTCAGCTTCTCGAGGGATTTTGGCGAATATTTTCAGAAAGGGGTAATAGTCGATTTACAAGGATCTGTAAATCGATTATTGATGGCAATGTTGTTTCTTAGCTTTGGGTGTTTTGAGGGATACAATGGTTTTAAGATTGCAGGAGGGGTGATAGTCGATTATCTAGAAGAGATAATCGATTATTGAAGGGTTCGGCTTCTCGAGGGATTTTGGCGGAGATTTTCATAAAGGGGTGATAGTCGATTTACAAAAATATGTAAATCGATTATTGATGGCTGCACATGTTTATCGTAAGTTGATAATCGATTTTACCAAGCTGGTAATCGATAATAGGGCAGTTTCAGGAAACGAGAAGGAAGTGTTTTAGTAACGGGGGGAATAAACCAAGGAGGTCTAAGAGATATAACACACTCTTATCCTTTTCTTGGGGTTGAAATCTAGACTTCAATTAAGATATAACACACTTAATGAAATACTAGAACCTAACACTCACACTTAAGGGACCCAACCTTAAGATATAGAAATTAGGGATTTTGAAAACAACACAACAAGTTGTATTATCTTGAAAATGGGATTACAAAAGATGGCATACAAATGAGGCCCTTGGCCGATTTTAATACAAGCTCAAAAGAGGAAAGAACTAAGCAACTTCCTTAAACAAATATCTAGAATATTATCCAAATAATCAAATCATCTTATGGAATGAAAATCAAGTGTGATAGGTTTCTTGGGTTTGATATTTTCGGCCCTATTGGAAGACAAAGGAAATGTGAGAATATTATGATTTAGAATGAATAAAATCAAAGGGATTTGGGATGAGATGGGTTCGTCCATATTATGGGAAAAGGGAAGGTTTGATGTGAGAATGATTTGGTTTATTGTGTAGGGAAATATATGGTGGTTGGGGGGAGTGTATTCGGCCTAGATGAAGAAAAACAAAGGATGGGAAAATTTCATGTTAGTTTGGTTTTTTTTAATGAAGCAAAATATATGGTGGGTGAGTTCTCAATCCACAACATGTGTTCCTTGGCCTATTTTGATGTAAATTCGGCCTAGCTTAGGGACATGTGGTCCCAAATGTTGGCTTGTCTACAAACATAGAAAATGGTTTTTTTTGGGCTCTTGTGTTCGGCCAGGCTTCAATGAAAAGAGGAAAAGGGTTAAATAATGAAAGGAAGATAATTTGGATATTTATGAATGTTGAGAATGTGTGGGTCTATGGTGGGTGTAGGGTGGTTCGGCCAAACAAAGGAAGAAAGGGAAAGGGTTAGGGTGAAAAGGTTTGTGATGGGTTTTAAGGGGTGGGTTTCGGATTTCATGGGCCTAAACATAACAAGGTTGGGTTGTATGGTTTTGGGTGAGAAATTCATTCCAAAAGGATTGTGACATTTGGACATTAATCCATTTATTTGTTTAAGTTCTTGAGAATTAGTTGACGTAACCGGGGATACAACATCCTCCCCTTCTTCGGAAGAGTTTGCCCTCAAACTATGGGAAGTGTGGGCTCGCCTAGGGTGGGTGTAGAACAGCCATGGTGTTGGGTTGGGTTCTAAGGCAGGAAAATGGAGAAGTTTCAACCCAATTAATGTCAACACTTGGGCTTTATTCCCCTGATCCGTCTATCCCTTG
>NQVE01000208.1:0-20291 GCA_003260385.1 Cuscuta australis | reverse complement strand
CTTCCCCTTTTGTCATTAGAAAAAAGCACTAGATAAAGTTTAAAAAGTGTTCTCCCTGAGCATTGATGTTTACCATACAAAACATCATAGCAAATAACATTTCCCCCCAAACTCCCCTTGATGCAAATCATCAGGTTTCGTGCTTGTGCATCCACTACAAAAATGTAGTCTTCAAACACACCTACACATGCATCTAAAAATAATTTTTAGGTACCCAAAAACTTTTGGGTCCTTGAGGGTTAGGCATATAATAATCATAGCTATAAAACAAATCCCTGTGTTTGGTAAAACAAATGGGCGCTATGCGTCCTATCTTAGAGCCATGACTTAGAGAAATCGAATGAACTTGTTACAATAAAAACCCAAGTATTTAGACAACGTCTTCAAAACGCCAATCTCGTCGTCTTTCGAAACGTCAATGTCTTTCTTGTGCCTTTTGTTCCTTCGAAGAGCTTTTTCTATGACTATGAATCTTTTCATAGTGTCCCATGTTCCGACGGTTTGTCAGTAGTCAAACCTGAAGGAATCAAGCTTTGTCAACACATCAATGTGAAATGCTATCTAAACATTTCCCCTTTTTGATAATGACAAACCAGGCGGGGATATGCAGGCCAAGTTGGGTTTTCAAAGAGAGAGTAATGGTAATTCCCTAGTCTTTGAAAACAAGATTCCCCCTCACTTGTTGGCATATACCCAAACGCTTCCCCTTTTGTCATTAGCAAAAAGCACTAGATAAAGTTAAAAAGTGTACTCCCTGAGCATTGATGTTTAATACAAACATCATTGTTGTATGTTCCCCTGAAACTGATACCATGTTTATAGCAAAAACATTTCCCCCAAACTCCCCTTGATGCAAATCATCAGGTTTCGTGCTTGGAGCATCCACTACAAAAATGTAGTCTTCAAACACACCTACACATGCATCTAAAAATAATTTTTAGGTACCCAAAAACTTTAGGTCTTGAGGGTTAGGCATATAATAATCATAGCTATAAACAAATCCTGTGTTTGGTAAAACAAATGGGTGCTATGCGTCCTATCTTAGAGCCATGACATAGAGAAATCGAATGAACTTGTTACAATAAAAACCCAAGTATTTCGACAACGTCTTCAAAACGCCAATCTCGTCGTCTTTCGAAACGTCAATGTCTTTCTTGTGCCTTTTGTTCCTTCGAAGAGCTTTTTCTATGACTATGAATCTTTTCATAGTGTCCATGTTCCCGACGGTTTGTCAGTATCAAACCTGAACGGAATCAAGCTTTGTCAACACATCAATGTGAAAATGCTATCTAACAATTTTCCCCTTTTTGATAATGACAAACCAAGGCGGGATATGCAGGCCAAGTTGGTTTTCAAAGAGAGAGTAATGGTAAATCCCCCTACGTCTTTGAAAACAAGATTCCCCCTCACTTGTTGCATATACCCAAACGCTTCCCCTTTTGTCATTAGAAAAAGCACTAGATAAAGTTAAAAAAGGTACTCCCTGAGCATTGATGTTTAATACAAAACATCATTGTTGTATGTTCCCCCTGAAACTGATACCATGTTTATAGCAAAACATTTCCCCCCAAACTCCCTTGATGCAAATCATCAGGTTTCGTGCTTGTGCATCCACTACAACAATGTAGTCTTCAAACACACCTACAATGCATCTAAAATAATTTTTAGGTACCCAAAAATCTTTAGGTCCTTGAGGGTTAGGCATATAATAATCATAGCTATAAAACAAATCCCTGTGTTTGGTAAAACAAATGGGTGCTATGCGTCCTATCTTAGAGCCATGACTTAGAGAAATCGAATGAACTTGTTACAATAAAAACCCAAGTATTTCGACAACGTCTTCAAAACGCCAATCTCGTCGTCTTTCGAAACGTCAATGTCTTTCTTGTGCCTTTTGTTCCTTCGAAGAGCTTTTTCTATGACTATGAATCTTTTCATAGTGTCCCATGTTCCCGACGGTTTGTCAGTATCAAAACCTGAACGGAATCAAGCATTGTCAACACATCAATGTGAAAATGCTATCTAACACTTTTCCCTTTTTGATAATGACAAACCAAGGCGGGGATATGCAGGCCAAGTTGGGTTTTCAAAGAGAGAGCAATGGTAATTCCCCTATGTCTTTGAAAACAAGATTCCCCTCACTTGTTGCATATACCCAAACGCTTCCCCCTTTTGTCATTAGCAAAAAGCACTAGATAAAGTTTAAAAAGAGGACTCCCTGAGCATTGATGTTTAATACAAAACATCATTGTTGTATGTTCCCCTGAAACTGATACCATGTTTATAGCAAAAACATTTCCCCCAAACTCCCTTGATGCAAATCATCAGGTTTCGTGCTTGTGCATCCACTACAAAATGTAGTCTTCAAACACACCTACACATGCATCTAAAAATAATTTTTAGGTACCCAAAAACTTTAGGTCCTTGAGGGTTTGGCATATAATAATCATAGCTATAAAACAAATCCTGTGTTTGGTAAAACAAATGGGTGCTATGCGTCCTATCTTAGAGCCATGACTTAGAGAAATCGAATGAACTTGTTACAATAAAAACCCAAGTATTTAGACAACGTCTTCAAAACGCCAATCTCGTCGTCTTTCGAAACGTCAATGTCTTTCTTGTGCCTTTTGTTCCTTCGAAGAGCTTTTTCTATGACTATGAATCTTTTCATAGTGTCCCATGTTCCCGACGGTTTGTCAGTATCAAAACCTGAACGGAATCAAGCTTTGTCAACACATCAATGTGAAAATGCTATCTAACAATTTCCCCTTTTTGATAATGACAAACCAAGGCGGGGATATGCAGGCCAAGTTGGGTTTTCAAAGAGAGAGTAATGGTAAATCCCCTACGTCTTTGAAAACAAGATTCCCCCTCACTTGTTGCATATACCCAAACGCTTCCCCTTTTGTCATTGAAAAAAGCACTAGATAAAGTTAAAAAAGTGTTCTCCCTGAGCATTGATGTTTAATACAAAACATCATTGTTGTATGTTCCCCCTGAAACTGATACCATGTTTATAGCAAAACATTTCCCCCAAACTCCCTTGATGCAAATCATCAGTTTCGTGCTTGGAGCATCCACTACAAAAATGTAGTCTTCAAACACACCTACACATGCATCTAAAAATAATTTTTAGGTACCCAAAAACTTTTGGTCCTTGAGGGTTAGGCATATAATAATCATAGCTATAAAACAAATCCCGTGTTTGGTAAAACAAATGGGTGCTATGCGTCCTATCTTAGAGCCATGACTTAGAGAAATCGAATGAACTTGTTACAATAAAAACCCAAGTATTTCGACAACGTCTTCAAAACGCCAATCTCGTCGTCTTTCGAAACGTCAATGTCTTTCTTGTGCCTTTTGTTCCTTCGAAGAGCTTTTTCTATGACTATGAATCTTTTCATAGTGTCCCATGTTCCCGACGGTTTGTCAGTATCAAAACCTGAACGGAATCAAGCATTGTCAACACATCAATGTGAAAATGCTATCTAACACTTTTCCCTTTTTGATAATGACAAACCAAGGCGGGGATATGCAGGCCAAGTTGGGTTTTCAAAGAGAGAGCAATGGTAATTCCCCCTATGTCTTTGAAAACAAGATTCCCCTCACTTGTTGCATATACCCAAACGCTTCCCCTTTTGTCATTAGCAAAAAGCACTAGATAAAGTTTAAAAAGAGGACTCCCTGAGCATTGATGTTTAATACAAAACATCATTGTTGTATGTTCCCCCTGAAACTGATACCATGTTTATAGCAAAAACATTTCCCCCAAACTCCCTTGATGCAAATCATCAGGTTTCGTGCTTGTGCATCCACTACAAAATGTAGTCTTCAAACACACCTACAATGCATCTAAAAATAATTTTTAGGTACCCAAAAACTTTAGGTCCTTGAGGGTTTGGCATATAATAATCATAGCTATAAAACAAATCCCTGTGTTTGGTAAAACAAATGGGTGCTATGCGTCCTATCTTAGAGCCATGACTTAGAGAAATCGAATGAACTTGTTACAATAAAAACCCAAGTATTTAGACAACGTCTTCAAAACGCCAATCTCGTCGTCTTTCGAAACGTCAATGTCTTTCTTGTGCCTTTTGTTCCTTCGAAGAGCTTTTTCTATGACTATGAATCTTTTCATAGTGTCCCATGTTCCCGACGGTTTGTCAGTATCAAAACCTGAACGGAATCAAGCTTTGTCAACACATCAATGTGAAAATGCTATCTAACAATTTCCCCTTTTTGATAATGACAAACCAAGGCGGGGATATGCAGGCCAAGTTGGGTTTTCAAAGAGAGAGTAATGGTAAATCCCCCTACGTCTTTGAAAACAAGATTCCCCTCACTTGTTGCATATACCCAAACGCTTCCCCCTTTTGTCATTAGAAAAAAGCACTAGATAAAGTTAAAAAGTGTTCTCCCTGAGCATTGATGTTTAATACAAAACATCATTGTTGTATGTTCCCCCTGAAACTGATACCATGTTTATAGAAAACATTTCCCCCAAACTCCCCTTGATGCAAATCATCAGTTTCGTGCTTGGAGCATCCACTACAAAAATGTAGTCTTCAAACACACCTACACATGCATCTAAAAATAATTTTTAGGTACCCAAAAACTTTTGGGTCCTTGAGGGTTAGGCATATAATAATCATAGCATAAAACAAATCCCGTGTTTGGTAAAACAAATGGGTGCTATGCGTCCTATCTTAGAGCCATGACTTAGAGAAATCGAATGAACTTGTTACAATAAAAACCCAAGTATTTCGACAACGTCTTCAAAACGCCAATCTCGTCGTCTTTCGAAACGTCAATGTCTTTCTTGTGCCTTTTGTTCCTTCGAAGAGCTTTTTCTATGACTATGAATCTTTTCATAGTGTCCCATGTTCCCGACGGTTTGTCAGTATCAAAACCTGAACGGAATCAAGCATTGTCAACACATCAATGTGAAAATGCTATCTAACACTTTTCCCTTTTTGATAATGACAAACCAAGGCGGGGATATGCAGGCCAAGTTGGGTTTTCAAAGAGAGAGCAATGGTAATTCCCCTATGTCTTTGAAAACAAGATTCCCCCTCACTTGTTGCATATACCCAAACGCTTCCCCTTTTGTCATTAGCAAAAAGCACTAGATAAAGTTTAAAAAGAGGACTCCCTGAGCATTGATGTTTAATACAAAACATCATTGTTGTATGTTCCCCTGAAACTGATACCATGTTTATAGCAAAAACATTTCCCCCAAACTCCCTTGATGCAAATCATCAGGTTTCGTGCTTGTGCATCCACTACAAAAATGTAGTCTTCAAACACACCTACACATGCATCTAAAAATAATTTTTAGGTACCCAAAAACTTTGGTCCTTGAGGGTTGGCATATAATAATCATAGCTATAAAACAAATCCCTGTGTTTGGTAAAACAAATGGGTGCTATGCGTCCTATCTTAGAGCCATGACTTAGAGAAATCGAATGAACTTGTTACAATAAAAACCCAAGTATTTAGACAACGTCTTCAAAACGCCAATCTCGTCGTCTTTCGAAACGTCAATGTCTTTCTTGTGCCTTTTGTTCCTTCGAAGAGCTTTTTCTATGACTATGAATCTTTTCATAGTGTCCCATGTTCCCGACGGTTTGTCAGTATCAAAACCTGAACGGAATCAAGCTTTGTCAACACATCAATGTGAAAATGCTATCTAACAATTTTCCCCTTTTTGATAATGACAAACCAAGGCGGGGATATGCAGGCCAAGTTGGGTTTTCAAAGAGAGAGTAATGGTAAATCCCCTACGTCTTTGAAAACAAGATTCCCCCTCACTTGTTGCATATACCCAAACGCTTCCCCCTTTTGTCATTAGAAAAAAGCACTAGATAAAGTTTAAAAAGTGTTCTCCCTGAGCATTGATGTTTATTACAAAACATCATTGTTGTATGTTCCCCTGAAACTGATACCATGTTTATAGCAAAAACATTTCCCCCAAACTCCCCTTGATGCAAATCATCAGTTTCGTGCTTGGAGCATCCACTACAAAAATGTAGTCTTCAAACACACCTACACATGCATCTAAAAATAATTTTTAGGTACCCAAAAACTTTTGGTCCTTGAGGGTTAGGCATATAATAATCATAGCTATAAAACAAATCCCGTGTTTGGTAAAACAAATGGGTGCTATGCGTCCTATCTTAGAGCCATGACTTAGAGAAATCGAATGAACTTGTTACAATAAAAACCCAAGTATTTCGACAACGTCTTCAAAACGCCAATCTCGTCGTCTTTCGAAACGTCAATGTCTTTCTTGTGCCTTTTGTTCCTTCGAAGAGCTTTTTCTATGACTATGAATCTTTTCATAGTGTCCCATGTTCCCGACGGTTTGTCAGTATCAAAACCTGAACGGAATCAAGCATTGTCAACACATCAATGTGAAAATGCTATCTAACATTTTCCCTTTTTGATAATGACAAACCAAGGCGGGGATATGCAGGCCAAGTTGGGTTTTCAAAGAGAGAGCAATGGTAATCCCCCTACGTCTTTGAAAACAAGATTCCCCCTCACTTGTTGCATATACCCAAACGCTTCCCCCTTTTGTCATTAGCAAAAAGCACTAGATAAAGTTTAAAAAGAGGACTCCCTGAGCATTGATGTTTAATACAAAACATCATTGTTGTATGTTCCCCCTGAAACTGATACCATGTTTATAGCAAAAACATTTCCCCCCAAACTCCCCTTGATGCAAATCATCAGGTTTCGTGCTTGTGCATCCACTACAAAATGTAGTCTTCAAACACACCTACACATGCATCTAAAAATAATTTTTAGGTACCCAAAAACTTTAGGTCCTTGAGGGTTGGCATATAATAATCATAGCTATAAAACAAATCCCTGTGTTTGGTAAAACAAATGGGTGCTATGCGTCCTATCTTAGAGCCATGACTTAGAGAAATCGAATGAACTTGTTACAATAAAAACCCAAGTATTTCGACAACGTCTTCAAAACGCCAATCTCGTCGTCTTTCGAAACGTCAATGTCTTTCTTGTGCCTTTTGTTCCTTCGAAGAGCTTTTTCTATGACTATGAATCTTTTCATAGTGTCCCATGTTCCCGACGGTTTGTCAGTATCAAAACCTGAACGGAATCAAGCATTGTCAACACATCAATGTGAAAATGCTATCTAACACTTTTCCCTTTTTGATAATGACAAACCAAGGCGGGGATATGCAGGCCAAGTTGGGTTTTCAAAGAGAGAGTAATGGTAAATCCCCCTACGTCTTTGAAAACAAGATTCCCCCTCACTTGTTGCATATACCCAAACGCTTCCCCCTTTTGTCATTAGAAAAAAGCACTAGATAAAGTTTAAAAAGTGTTCTCCCTGAGCATTGATGTTTATACAAAACATCATTGTTGTATGTTCCCCCTGAAACTGATACCATGTTTATAGCAAAAACATTTCCCCCCAAACTCCCCTTGATGCAAATCATCAGGTTTCGTGCTTGGAGCATCCACTACAAAAATGTAGTCTTCAAACACACCTACACATGCATCTAAAAATAATTTTTAGGTACCCAAAAACTTTTGGTCCTTGAGGGTTAGGCATATAATAATCATAGCTATAAAACAAATCCCGTGTTTGGTAAAACAAATGGGTGCTATGCGTCCTATCTTAGAGCCATGACTTAGAGAAATCGAATGAACTTGTTACAATAAAAACCCAAGTATTTCGACAACGTCTTCAAAACGCCAATCTCGTCGTCTTTCGAAACGTCAATGTCTTTCTTGTGCCTTTTGTTCCTTCGAAGAGCTTTTTCTATGACTATGAATCTTTTCATAGTGTCCCATGTTCCCGACGGTTTGTCAGTATCAAAACCTGAACGGAATCAAGCATTGTCAACACATCAATGTGAAAATGCTATCTAACACTTTTCCCTTTTTGATAATGACAAACCAAGGCGGGGATATGCAGGCCAAGTTGGGTTTTCAAAGAGAGAGTAATGTTAATTCCCCCTATGTCTTTGAAAACAAGATTCCCCCTCACTTGTTGCATATACCCAAACGCTTCCCCCTTTTGTCATTAGCAAAAAAGCACTAGATAAAGTTTAAAAAGAGTACTCCCTGAGCATTGATGTTTATTACAAAACATCATTGTTGTATGTTCCCCCTGAAACTGATACCATGTTTATAGCAAAAACATTTCCCCCCAAACTCCCCTTGATGCAAATCATCAGGTTTCGTGCTTGTGCATCCACTACAAAAATGTAGTCTTCAAACACACCTACACATGCATCTATAAAACAAATCCCTGTGTTTGGTAAAACAAATGGGTGCTATGCGTCCTATCTTAGAGCCATGACTTAGAGAAATCGAATGAACTTGTTACAATAAAAACCCAAGTATTTAGACAACGTCTTCAAAACGCCAATCTCGTCGTCTTTCGAAACGTCAATGTCTTTCTTGTGCCTTTTGTTCCTTCGAAGAGCTTTTTCTATGACTATGAATCTTTTCATAGTGTCCCATGTTCCCGACGGTTTGTCAGTATCAAAACCTGAACGGAATCAAGCTTTGTCAACACATCAATGTGAAAATGCTATCTAACAATTTCCCCCTTTTTGATAATGACAAACCAAGGCGGGGATATGCAGGCCAAGTTGGGTTTTCAAAGAGAGAGTAATGGTAAATCCCCCTACGTCTTTGAAAACAAGATTCCCCCTCACTTGTTGCATATACCCAAACGCTTCCCCCTTTTGTCATTAGAAAAAAGCACTAGATAAAGTTTAAAAAGTGTTCTCCCTGAGCATTGATGTTTAATACAAAACATCATTGTTGTATGTTCCCCCTGAAACTGATACCATGTTTATAGCAAAAACATTTCCCCCCAAACTCCCCTTGATGCAAATCATCAGGTTTCGTGCTTGGAGCATCCACTACAAAAATGTAGTCTTCAAACACACCTACACATGCATCTAAAAATAATTTTTAGGTACCCAAAAACTTTTGGTCCTTGAGGGTTAGGCATATAATAATCATAGCTATAAAACAAATCCCGTGTTTGGTAAAACAAATGGGTGCTATGCGTCCTATCTTAGAGCCATGACTTAGAGAAATCGAATGAACTTGTTACAATAAAAACCCAAGTATTTCGACAACGTCTTCAAAACGCCAATCTCGTCGTCTTTCGAAACGTCAATGTCTTTCTTGTGCCTTTTGTTCCTTCGAAGAGCTTTTTCTATGACTATGAATCTTTTCATAGTGTCCCATGTTCCCGACGGTTTGTCAGTATCAAAACCTGAACGGAATCAAGCTTTGTCAACACATCAATGTGAAAATGCTATCTAACAATTTCCCCCTTTTTGATAATGACAAACCAAGGCGGGGATATGCAGGCCAAGTTGGGTTTTCAAAGAGAGAGTAATGGTAAATCCCCCTACGTCTTTGAAAACAAGATTCCCCCTCACTTGTTGCATATACCCAAACGCTT
Organism: Cuscuta australis; assembly: GCA_003260385.1. NCBI lineage: Eukaryota > Viridiplantae > Streptophyta > Magnoliopsida > Solanales > Convolvulaceae > Cuscuta > Cuscuta australis. Next base: position 10,828 of record NQVE01000208.1, on the reverse strand, counting down.
CCCCTTTTGTCATTGGAAAAAAGCACTAGATAAAGTTAAAAAAGTGTTCTCCCTGAGCATTGATGTTTAATACAAAACATCATTGTTGTATGTTCCCCCTGAAACTGATACCATGTTTATAGCAAAAACATTTCCCCCAAACTCCCCTTGATGCAAATCATCAGGTTTCGTGCTTGGAGCATCCACTACAAAAATGTAGTCTTCAAACACACCTACACATGCATCTAAAAATAATTTTTAGGTACCCAAAAACTTTTGGTCCTTGAGGGTTAGGCATATAATAATCATAGCTATAAAACAAATCCCGTGTTTGGTAAAACAAATGGGTGCTATGCGTCCTATCTTAGAGCCATGACTTAGAGAAATCGAATGAACTTGTTACAATAAAAACCCAAGTATTTCGACAACGTCTTCAAAACGCCAATCTCGTCGTCTTTCGAAACGTCAATGTCTTTCTTGTGCCTTTTGTTCCTTCGAAGAGCTTTTTCTATGACTATGAATCTTTTCATAGTGTCCCATGTTCCCGACGGTTTGTCAGTATCAAAACCTGAACGGAATCAAGCATTGTCAACACATCAATGTGAAAATGCTATCTAACACTTTTCCCTTTTTGATAATGACAAACCAAGGCGGGGATATGCAGGCCAAGTTGGGTTTTCAAAGAGAGAGCAATGGTAATTCCCCCTATGTCTTTGAAAACAAGATTCCCCCTCACTTGTTGCATATACCCAAACGCTTCCCCCTTTTGTCATTAGCAAAAAGCACTAGATAAAGTTTAAAAAGAGGACTCCCTGAGCATTGATGTTTAATACAAAACATCATTGTTGTATGTTCCCCCTGAAACTGATACCATGTTTATAGCAAAAACATTTCCCCCCAAACTCCCCTTGATGCAAATCATCAGGTTTCGTGCTTGTGCATCCACTACAACAATGTAGTCTTCAAACACACCTACAGATGCATCTAAAAATAATTTTTAGGTACCCAAAAACTTTAGGTCCTTGAGGGTTTGGCATATAATAATCATAGCTATAAAACAAATCCCTGTGTTTGGTAAAACAAATGGGTGCTATGCGTCCTATCTTAGAGCCATGACTTAGAGAAATCGAATGAACTTGTTACAATAAAAACCCAAGTATTTAGACAACGTCTTCAAAACGCCAATCTCGTCGTCTTTCGAAATGTCAATGTCTTTCTTGTGCCTTTTGTTCCTTCGAAGAGCTTTTTCTATGACTATGAATCTTTTCATAGTGTCCCATGTTCCCGACGGTTTGTCAGTATCAAAACCTGAACGGAATCAAGCTTTGTCAACACATCAATGTGAAAATGCTATCTAACAATTTCCCCTTTTTGATAATGACAAACCAAGGCGGGGATATGCAGGCCAAGTTGGTTTTCAAAGAGAGAGTAATGGTAAATCCCCCTACGTCTTTGAAAACAAGATTCCCCCTCACTTGTTGCATACACCCAAACGCTTCCCCTTTTGTCATTGAAAAAAGCACTAGATAAAGTTAAAAAGTGTTCTCCCTGAGCATTGATGTTTAATACAAAACATCATTGTTGTATGTTCCCCCTGAAACTGATACCATGTTTATAGCAAAACATTTCCCCCCAAACTCCCCTTGATGCAAATCATCAGTTTCATGCTTGGAGCATCCACTACAAAAATGTAGTCTTCAAACACACCTACACATGCATCTAAAAATAATTTTTAGGTACCCAAAAACTTTGGTCCTTGAGGGTTAGGCATATAATAATCATAGCTATAAAACAAATCCCTGTGTTTGGTAAAACAAATGGGTGCTATGCGTCCTATCTTAGAGCCATGACATAGAGAAATCGAATGAACTTGTTACAATAAAAACCCAAGTATTTCGACAACGTCTTCAAAACGCCAATCTCGTCGTCTTTCGAAACGTCAATGTCTTTCTTGTGCCTTTTGTTCCTTCGAAGAGCTTTTTCTATGACTATGAATCTTTTCATAGTGTCCCATGTTCCCGACGGTTTGTCAGTATCAAAACCTGAACGGAATCAAGCTTTGTCAACACATCAATGTGAAAATGCTATCTAACAATTTCCCCCTTTTTGATAATGACAAACCAAGGCGGGGATATGCAGGCCAAGTTGGGTTTTCAAAGAGAGAGTAATGGTAAATCCCCCTACGTCTTTGAAAACAAGATTCCCCCTCACTTGTTGCATATACCCAAACGCTTCCCCCTTTTGTCATTAGAAAAAAGCACTAAATAAAGTTTAAAAAGTGTTCTCCCTGAGCATTGATGTTTATTACAAAACATCATTGTTGTATGTTCCCCCTGAAACTGATACCATGTTTATAGCAAAAAATTTCCCCCCAAACTCCCCTTGATGGAAATCATCAGGTTTCGTGCTTGGAGCATCCACTACAAAAATGTAGTCTTCAAACACACCTACACATGCATCTAAAAATAATTTTTAGGTACCCAAAAACTTTTGGGTCCTTGAGGGTTAGGCATATAATAATCATAGCCATAAAACAAATCCCCGTGTTTGGTAAAACAAATGGGTGCTATGCGTCCTATCTTAGAGCCATGACTTAGAGAAATCGAATGAACTTGTTACAATAAAAACCCAAGTATTTCGACAACGTCTTCAAAACGCCAATCTCGTCGTCTTTCGAAACGTCAATGTCTTTCTTGTGCCTTTTGTTCCTTCGAAGAGCTTTTTCTATGACTATGAATCTTTTCATAGTGTCCCATGTTCCCGACGGTTTGTCAGTATCAAAACCTGAACGGAATCAAGCATTGTCAACACATCAATGTGAAAATGCTATCTAACACTTTTCCCTTTTTGATAATGACAAACCAAGGCGGGGATATGCAGGCCAAGTTGGGTTTTCAAAGAGAGAGCAATGGTAATTCCCCCTATGTCTTTGAAAACAAGATTCCCCCTCACTTGTTGCATATACCCAAACGCTTCCCCCTTTTGTCATTAGCAAAAAGCACTAGATAAAGTTTAAAAAGAGGACTCCCTGAGCATTGATGTTTAATACAAAACATCATTGTTGTATGTTCCCCCTGAAACTGATACCATGTTTATAGCAAAAACATTTCCCCCCAAACTCCCCTTGATGCAAATCATCAGGTTTCGTGCTTGTGCATCCACTACAACAATGTAGTCTTCAAACACACCTACAGATGCATCTAAAAATAATTTTTAGGTACCCAAAAACCTTTAGGTCCTTGAGGGTTTGGCATATAATAATCATAGCTATAAAACAAATCCCTGTGTTTGGTAAAACAAATGGGTGCTATGCGTCCTATCTTAGAGCCATGACTTAGAGAAATCGAATGAACTTGTTACAATAAAAACCCAAGTATTTAGACAACGTCTTCAAAACGCCAATCTCGTCGTCTTTCGAAATGTCAATGTCTTTCTTGTGCCTTTTGTTCCTTCGAAGAGCTTTTTCTATGACTATGAATCTTTTCATAGTGTCCCATGTTCCCGACGGTTTGTCAGTATCAAAACCTGAACGGAATCAAACTTTGTCAACACATCAATGTGAAAATGCTATCTAACAATTTTCCCCTTTTTGATAATGACAAACCAAGGCGGGGATATGGAGGCCAAGTTGGGTTTTCAAAGAGAGAGTAATGGTAAATCCCCCTACGTCTTTGAAAACAAGATTCCCCCTCACTTGTTGCATACACCCAAACGCTTCCCCCTTTTGTCATTGGAAAAAAGCACTAGATAAAGTTAAAAAAGTGTTCTCCCTGAGCATTGATGTTTAATACAAAACATCATTGTTGTATGTTCCCCCTGAAACTGATACCATGTTTATAGGAATAACATTTCCCCCCAAACTCCCCTTGATGCAAATCATCAGTTTTCATGCTTGGAGCATCCACTACAAAAATGTAGTCTTCAAACACACCTACACATGCATCTAAAAATAATTTTTAGGTACCCAAAAACTTTTGGGTCCTTGAGGGTTAGGCATATAATAATCATAGCCATAAAACAAATCCCCGTGTTTGGTAAAACAAATGGGTGCTATGCGTCCTATCTTAGAGCCATGACTTAGAGAAATCGAATGAACTTGTTACAATAAAAACCCAAGTATTTCGACAACGTCTTCAAAACGCCAATCTCGTCGTCTTTCGAAACGTCAATGTCTTTCTTGTGCCTTTTGTTCCTTCGAAGAGCTTTTTCTATGACTATGAATCTTTTCATAGTGTCCCATGTTCCCGACGGTTTGTCAGTATCAAAACCTGAACGGAATCAAGCATTGTCAACACATCAATGTGAAAATGCTATCTAACACTTTTCCCTTTTTGATAATGACAAACCAAGGCGGGGATATGCAGGCCAAGTTGGGTTTTCAAAGAGAGAGCAATGGTAATTCCCCCTATGTCTTTGAAAACAAGATTCCCCCTCACTTGTTGCATATACCCAAACGCTTCCCCCTTTTGTCATTAGCAAAAAGCACTAGATAAAGTTTAAAAAGAGGACTCCCTGAGCATTGATGTTTAATACAAAACATCATTGTTGTATGTTCCCCCTGAAACTGATACCATGTTTATAGCAAAAACATTTCCCCCCAAACTCCCCTTGATGCAAATCATCAGGTTTCGTGCTTGTGCATCCACTACAACAATGTAGTCTTCAAACACACCTACAGATGCATCTAAAAATAATTTTTAGGTACCCAAAAACTTTAGGTCCTTGAGGGTTTGGCATATAATAATCATAGCTATAAAACAAATCCCTGTGTTTGGTAAAACAAATGGGTGCTATGCGTCCTATCTTAGAGCCATGACTTAGAGAAATCGAATGAACTTGTTACAATAAAAACCCAAGTATTTAGACAACGTCTTCAAAACGCCAATCTCGTCGTCTTTCGAAATGTCAATGTCTTTCTTGTGCCTTTTGTTCCTTCGAAGAGCTTTTTCTATGACTATGAATCTTTTCATAGTGTCCCATGTTCCCGACGGTTTGTCAGTATCAAAACCTGAACGGAATCAAACTTTGTCAACACATCAATGTGAAAATGCTATCTAACAATTTTCCCCTTTTTGATAATGACAAACCAAGGCGGGGATATGGAGGCCAAGTTGGGTTTTCAAAGAGAGAGTAATGGTAAATCCCCCTACGTCTTTGAAAACAAGATTCCCCCTCACTTGTTGCATACACCCAAACGCTTCCCCCTTTTGTCATTGGAAAAAAGCACTAGATAAAGTTAAAAAAGTGTTCTCCCTGAGCATTGATGTTTAATACAAAACATCATTGTTGTATGTTCCCCCTGAAACTGATACCATGTTTATAGCAAAACATTTCCCCCCAAACTCCCCTTGATGCAAATCATCAGTTTCATGCTTGGAGCATCCACTACAAAAATGTAGTCTTCAAACACACCTACACATGCATCTAAAAATAATTTTTAGGTACCCAAAAATCTTTAGGTCCTTGAGGGTTAGGCATATAATAATCATAGCTATAAAACAAATCCCTGTGTTTGGTAAAACAAATGGGTGCTATGCGTCCTATCTTAGAGCCATGACATAGAGAAATCGAATGAACTTGTTACAATAAAAACCCAAGTATTTCGACAACGTCTTCAAAACGCCAATCTCGTCGTCTTTCGAAACGTCAATGTCTTTCTTGTGCCTTTTGTTCCTTCGAAGAGCTTTTTCTATGACTATGAATCTTTTCATAGTGTCCCATGTTCCCGACGGTTTGTCAGTATCAAAACCTGAACGGAATCAAGCTTTGTCAACACATCAATGTGAAAATGCTATCTAACAATTTCCCCCTTTTTGATAATGACAAACCAAGGCGGGGATATGCAGGCCAAGTTGGGTTTTCAAAGAGAGAGTAATGGTAAATCCCCCTACGTCTTTGAAAACAAGATTCCCCCTCACTTGTTGCATATACCCAAACGCTTCCCCCTTTTGTCATTAGAAAAAAGCACTAAATAAAGTTTAAAAAGTGTTCTCCCTGAGCATTGATGTTTATTACAAAACATCATTGTTGTATGTTCCCCCTGAAACTGATACCATGTTTATAGCAAAAACATTTCCCCCCAAACTCCCCTTGATGCAAATCATCAGGTTTCGTGCTTGGAGCATCCACTACAAAAATGTAGTCTTCAAACACACCTACACATGCATCTAAAAATAATTTTTAGGTACCCAAAAACTTTTGGGTCCTTGAGGGTTAGGCATATAATAATCATAGCCATAAAACAAATCCCCGTGTTTGGTAAAACAAATGGGTGCTATGCGTCCTATCTTAGAGCCATGACTTAGAGAAATCGAATGAACTTGTTACAATAAAAACCCAAGTATTTCGACAACGTCTTCAAAACGCCAATCTCGTCGTCTTTCGAAACGTCAATGTCTTTCTTGTGCCTTTTGTTCCTTCGAAGAGCTTTTTCTATGACTATGAATCTTTTCATAGTGTCCCATGTTCCCGACGGTTTGTCAGTATCAAAACCTGAACGGAATCAAGCATTGTCAACACATCAATGTGAAAATGCTATCTAACACTTTTCCCTTTTTGATAATGACAAACCAAGGCGGGGATATGCAGGCCAAGTTGGGTTTTCAAAGAGAGAGCAATGGTAATTCCCCCTATGTCTTTGAAAACAAGATTCCCCCTCACTTGTTGCATATACCCAAACGCTTCCCCCTTTTGTCATTAGCAAAAAGCACTAGATAAAGTTTAAAAAGAGGACTCCCTGAGCATTGATGTTTAATACAAAACATCATTGTTGTATGTTCCCCCTGAAACTGATACCATGTTTATAGCAAAAACATTTCCCCCCAAACTCCCCTTGATGCAAATCATCAGGTTTCGTGCTTGTGCATCCACTACAACAATGTAGTCTTCAAACACACCTACAGATGCATCTAAAAATAATTTTTAGGTACCCAAAAACCTTTAGGTCCTTGAGGGTTTGGCATATAATAATCATAGCTATAAAACAAATCCCTGTGTTTGGTAAAACAAATGGGTGCTATGCGTCCTATCTTAGAGCCATGACTTAGAGAAATCGAATGAACTTGTTACAATAAAAACCCAAGTATTTAGACAACGTCTTCAAAACGCCAATCTCGTCGTCTTTCGAAATGTCAATGTCTTTCTTGTGCCTTTTGTTCCTTCGAAGAGCTTTTTCTATGACTATGAATCTTTTCATAGTGTCCCATGTTCCCGACGGTTTGTCAGTATCAAAACCTGAACGGAATCAAGCTTTGTCAACACATCAATGTGAAAATGCTATCTAACAATTTCCCCTTTTTGATAATGACAAACCAAGGCGGGGATATGGAGGCCAAGTTGGGTTTTCAAAGAGAGAGTAATGGTAAATCCCCCTACGTCTTTGAAAACAAGATTCCCCCTCACTTGTTGCATACACCCAAACGCTTCCCCCTTTTGTCATTGGAAAAAAGCACTAGATAAAGTTAAAAAAGTGTTCTCCCTGAGCATTGATGTTTAATACAAAACATCATTGTTGTATGTTCCCCCTGAAACTGATACCATGTTTATAGCAATAACATTTCCCCCCAAACTCCCCTTGATGCAAATCATCAGTTTTCATGCTTGGAGCATCCACTACAAAAATGTAGTCTTCAAACACACCTACACATGCATCTAAAAATAATTTTTAGGTACCCAAAAACTTTTGGGTCCTTGAGGGTTAGGCATATAATAATCATAGCTATAAAACAAATCCCTGTGTTTGGTAAAACAAATGGGTGCTATGCGTCCTATCTTAGAGCCATGACTTAGAGAAATCGAATGAACTTGTTACAATAAAAACCCAAGTATTTCGACAACGTCTTCAAAACGCCAATCTCGTCGTCTTTCGAAACGTCAATGTCTTTCTTGTGCCTTTTGTTCCTTCGAAGAGCTTTTTCTATGACTATGAATCTTTTCATAGTGTCCCATGTTCCCGACGGTTTGTCAGTATCAAAACCTGAACGGAATCAAGCATTGTCAACACATCAATGTGAAAATGCTATCTAACACTTTCCCTTTTTGATAATGACAAACCAAGGCGGGGATATGCAGGCCAAGTTGGGTTTTCAAAGAGAGAGCAATGGTAATTCCCCCTATGTCTTTGAAAACAAGATTCCCCCTCACTTGTTGCATATACCCAAACGCTTCCCCCTTTTGTCATTAGCAAAAAGCACTAGATAAAGTTTAAAAAGAGGACTCCCTGAGCATTGATGTTTAATACAAAACATCATTGTTGTATGTTCCCCTGAAACTGATACCATGTTTATAGCAAAAACATTTCCCCCCAAACTCCCCTTGATGCAAATCATCAGGTTTCGTGCTTGTGCATCCACTACAAAAATGTAGTCTTCAAACACACCTACACATGCATCTAAAAATAATTTTTAGGTACCCAAAAACTTTTGGTCCTTGAGGGTTGGCATATAATAATCATAGCTATAAAACAAATCCCTGTGTTTGGTAAAACAAATGGGTGCTATGCGTCCTATCTTAGAGCCATGACTTAGAGAAATCGAATGAACTTGTTACAATAAAAACCCAAGTATTTCGACAACGTCTTCAAAACGCCAATCTCGTCGTCTTTCGAAACGTCAATGTCTTTCTTGTGCCTTTTGTTCCTTCGAAGAGCTTTTTCTATGACTATGAATCTTTTCATAGTGTCCCATGTTCCCGACGGTTTGTCAGTATCAAAACCTGAACGGAATCAAGCTTTGTCAACACATCAATGTGAAAATGCTATCTAACAATTTCCCCCTTTTTGATAATGACAAACCAAGGCGGGGATATGCAGGCCAAGTTGGGTTTTCAAAGAGAGAGTAATGGTAAATCCCCCTACGTCTTTGAAAACAAGATTCCCCCTCACTTGTTGCATATACCCAAACGCTTCCCCCTTTTGTCATTAGAAAAAAGCACTAGATAAAGTTTAAAAAGTGTTCTCCCTGAGCATTGATGTTTAATACAAAACATCATTGTTGTATGTTCCCCCTGAAACTGATACCATGTTTATAGCAAAAACATTTCCCCCCAAACTCCCCTTGATGCAAATCATCAGGTTTCGTGCTTGGAGCATCCACTACAAAAATGTAGTCTTCAAACACACCTACACATGCATCTAAAAATAATTTTTAGGTACCCAAAAACTTTTGGTCCTTGAGGGTTAGGCATATAATAATCATAGCTATAAAACAAATCCCTGTGTTTGGTAAAACAAATGGGTGCTATGCGTCCTATCTTAGAGCCATGACATAGAGAAATCGAATGAACTTGTTACAATAAAAACCCAAGTATTTCGACAACGTCTTCAAAACGCCAATCTCGTCGTCTTTCGAAACGTCAATGTCTTTCTTGTGCCTTTTGTTCCTTCGAAGAGCTTTTTCTATGACTATGAATCTTTTCATAGTGTCCCATGTTCCCGACGGTTTGTCAGTATCAAAACCTGAACGGAATCAAGCTTTGTCAACACATCAATGTGAAAATGCTATCTAACAATTTCCCCCCTTTTTGATAATGACAAACCAAGGCGGGGATATGCAGGCCAAGTTGGGTTTTCAAAGAGAGAGCAATGGTAAATCCCCCTAGTCTTTGAAAACAAGATTCCCCCTCACTTGTTGCATATACCCAAACGCTTCCCCCTTTTGTCATTAGAAAAAAGCACTAGATAAAGTTTAAAAAAGGTCTCCCTGAGCATTGATGTTTAATACAAAACATCATTGTTGTATGTTCCCCCTGAAACTGATACCATGTTTATAGCAAAAACATTTCCCCCCAAACTCCCCTTGATGCAAATCATCAGGTTTCGTGCTTGGAGCATCCACTACAAAAATGTAGTCTTCAAACACACCTACACATGCATCTAAAAATAATTTTTAGGTACCCAAAAACTTTTGGGTCCTTGAGGGTTAGGCATATAATAATCATAGCATAAAACAAATCCCGTGTTTGGTAAAACAAATGGGTGCTATGCGTCCTATCTTAGAGCCATGACTTAGAGAAATCGAATGAACTTGTTACAATAAAAACCCAAGTATTTCGACAACGTCTTCAAAACGCCAATCTCGTCGTCTTTCGAAACGTCAATGTCTTTCTTGTGCCTTTTGTTCTTCGAAGAGCTTTTTCTATGACTATGAATCTTTTCATAGTGTCCCATGTTCCCGACGGTTTGTCAGTATCAAAACCTGAACGGAATCAAGCATTGTCAACACATCAATGTGAAAATGCTATCTAACAATTTCCCTTTTGATAATGACAAACCAAGGCGGGGATATGCAGGCCAAGTTGGGTTTTCAAAGAGAGAGAATGGTAATCCCCCTACGTCTTTGAAAACAAGATTCCCCCTCACTTGTTGCATACACCCAAACGCTTCCCCCTTTTCATTAGAAAAAAGCACTAGATAAATTTAAAAAGTGCTCCCTGAGCATTGATGTTTAATACAAAACATCATTGTTGTATGTTCCCCTGAAACTGATACCATGTTTATAGCAAAAACATTTCCCCCCAAACTCCCCTTGATGCAAATCATCAGGTTTCGTGCTTGGAGCATCCACTACAAAAATGTAGTCTTCAAACACACCTACACATGCATCTAAAAATAATTTTTAGGTACCCAAAAACTTTTGGGTCCTTGAGGGTTGGCATATAATAATCATAGCTATAAAACAAATCCCTGTGTTTGGTAAAACAAATGGGTGCTATGCGTCCTATCTTAGAGCCATGACTTAGAGAAATCGAATGAACTTGTTACAATAAAAACCCAAGTATTTAGACAACGTCTTCAAAACGCCAATCTCGTCGTCTTTCGAAACGTCAATGTCTTTCTTGTGCCTTTTGTTCC
>NQVE01000185.1:15000-20000 GCA_003260385.1 Cuscuta australis | reverse complement strand
AAACCCTAAACCCTAAACCCTAAACCCTAAACCCTAAACCCTAAACCCTAAACCCTAAACCCTAAACCCTAAACCCTAAACCCTAAACCCTAAACCCTAAACCCTAAACCCTAAACCCTAAACCCTAAACCCTAAACCCTAAACCCTAAACCCTAAACCCTAAACCCTAAACCCTAAACCCTAAACCCTAAACCCTAAACCCTAAACCCTAAACCCTAAACCCTAAACCCTAAACCCTAAACCCTAAACCCTAAACCCTAAACCCTAAACCCTAAACCCTAAACCCTAAACCCTAAACCCTAAACCCTAAACCCTAAACCCTAAACCCTAAACCCTAAACCCTAAACCCTAAACCCTAAACCCTAAACCCTAAACCCTAAACCCTAAACCCTAAACCCTAAACCCTAAACCCTAAACCCTAAACCCTAAACCCTAAACCCTAAACCCTAAACCCTAAACCCTAAACCCTAAACCCTAAACCCTAAACCCTAAACCCTAAACCCTAAACCCTAAACCCTAAACCCTAAACCCTAAACCCTAAACCCTAAACCCTAAACCCTAAACCCTAAACCCTAAACCCTAAACCCTAAACCCTAAACCCTAAACCCTAAACCCTAAACCCTAAACCCTAAACCCTAAACCCTAAACCCTAAACCCTAAACCCTAAACCCTAAACCCTAAACCCTAAACCCTAAACCCTAAACCCTAAACCCTAAACCCTAAACCCTAAACCCTAAACCCTAAACCCTAAACCCTAAACCCTAAACCCTAAACCCTAAACCCTAAACCCTAAACCCTAAACCCTAAACCCTAAACCCTAAACCCTAAACCCTAAACCCTAAACCCTAAACCCTAAACCCTAAACCCTAAACCCTAAACCCTAAACCCTAAACCCTAAACCCTAAACCCTAAACCCTAAACCCTAAACCCTAAACCCTAAACCCTAAACCCTAAACCCTAAACCCTAAACCCTAAACCCTAAACCCTAAACCCTAAACCCTAAACCCTAAACCCTAAACCCTAAACCCTAAACCCTAAACCCTAAACCCTAAACCCTAAACCCTAAACCCTAAACCCTAAACCCTAAACCCTAAACCCTAAACCCTAAACCCTAAACCCTAAACCCTAAACCCTAAACCCTAAACCCTAAACCCTAAACCCTAAACCCTAAACCCTAAACCCTAAACCCTAAACCCTAAACCCTAAACCCTAAACCCTAAACCCTAAACCCTAAACCCTAAACCCTAAACCCTAAACCCTAAACCCTAAACCCTAAACCCTAAACCCTAAACCCTAAACCCTAAACCCTAAACCCTAAACCCTAAACCCTAAACCCTAAACCCTAAACCCTAAACCCTAAACCCTAAACCCTAAACCCTAAACCCTAAACCCTAAACCCTAAACCCTAAACCCTAAACCCTAAACCCTAAACCCTAAACCCTAAACCCTAAACCCTAAACCCTAAACCCTAAACCCTAAACCCTAAACCCTAAACCCTAAACCCTAAACCCTAAACCCTAAACCCTAAACCCTAAACCCTAAACCCTAAACCCTAAACCCTAAACCCTAAACCCTAAACCCTAAACCCTAAACCCTAAACCCTAAACCCTAAACCCTAAACCCTAAACCCTAAACCCTAAACCCTAAACCCTAAACCCTAAACCCTAAACCCTAAACCCTAAACCCTAAACCCTAAACCCTAAACCCTAAACCCTAAACCCTAAACCCTAAACCCTAAACCCTAAACCCTAAACCCTAAACCCTAAACCCTAAACCCTAAACCCTAAACCCTAAACCCTAAACCCTAAACCCTAAACCCTAAACCCTAAACCCTAAACCCTAAACCCTAAACCCTAAACCCTAAACCCTAAACCCTAAACCCTAAACCCTAAACCCTAAACCCTAAACCCTAAACCCTAAACCCTAAACCCTAAACCCTAAACCCTAAACCCTAAACCCTAAACCCTAAACCCTAAACCCTAAACCCTAAACCCTAAACCCTAAACCCTAAACCCTAAACCCTAAACCCTAAACCCTAAACCCTAAACCCTAAACCCTAAACCCTAAACCCTAAACCCTAAACCCTAAACCCTAAACCCTAAACCCTAAACCCTAAACCCTAAACCCTAAACCCTAAACCCTAAACCCTAAACCCTAAACCCTAAACCCTAAACCCTAAACCCTAAACCCTAAACCCTAAACCCTAAACCCTAAACCCTAAACCCTAAACCCTAAACCCTAAACCCTAAACCCTAAACCCTAAACCCTAAACCCTAAACCCTAAACCCTAAACCCTAAACCCTAAACCCTAAACCCTAAACCCTAAACCCTAAACCCTAAACCCTAAACCCTAAACCCTAAACCCTAAACCCTAAACCCTAAACCCTAAACCCTAAACCCTAAACCCTAAACCCTAAACCCTAAACCCTAAACCCTAAACCCTAAACCCTAAACCCTAAACCCTAAACCCTAAACCCTAAACCCTAAACCCTAAACCCTAAACCCTAAACCCTAAACCCTAAACCCTAAACCCTAAACCCTAAACCCTAAACCCTAAACCCTAAACCCTAAACCCTAAACCCTAAACCCTAAACCCTAAACCCTAAACCCTAAACCCTAAACCCTAAACCCTAAACCCTAAACCCTAAACCCTAAACCCTAAACCCTAAACCCTAAACCCTAAACCCTAAACCCTAAACCCTAAACCCTAAACCCTAAACCCTAAACCCTAAACCCTAAACCCTAAACCCTAAACCCTAAACCCTAAACCCTAAACCCTAAACCCTAAACCCTAAACCCTAAACCCTAAACCCTAAACCCTAAACCCTAAACCCTAAACCCTAAACCCTAAACCCTAAACCCTAAACCCTAAACCCTAAACCCTAAACCCTAAACCCTAAACCCTAAACCCTAAACCCTAAACCCTAAACCCTAAACCCTAAACCCTAAACCCTAAACCCTAAACCCTAAACCCTAAACCCTAAACCCTAAACCCTAAACCCTAAACCCTAAACCCTAAACCCTAAACCCTAAACCCTAAACCCTAAACCCTAAACCCTAAACCCTAAACCCTAAACCCTAAACCCTAAACCCTAAACCCTAAACCCTAAACCCTAAACCCTAAACCCTAAACCCTAAACCCTAAACCCTAAACCCTAAACCCTAAACCCTAAACCCTAAACCCTAAACCCTAAACCCTAAACCCTAAACCCTAAACCCTAAACCCTAAACCCTAAACCCTAAACCCTAAACCCTAAACCCTAAACCCTAAACCCTAAACCCTAAACCCTAAACCCTAAACCCTAAACCCTAAACCCTAAACCCTAAACCCTAAACCCTAAACCCTAAACCCTAAACCCTAAACCCTAAACCCTAAACCCTAAACCCTAAACCCTAAACCCTAAACCCTAAACCCTAAACCCTAAACCCTAAACCCTAAACCCTAAACCCTAAACCCTAAACCCTAAACCCTAAACCCTAAACCCTAAACCCTAAACCCTAAACCCTAAACCCTAAACCCTAAACCCTAAACCCTAAACCCTAAACCCTAAACCCTAAACCCTAAACCCTAAACCCTAAACCCTAAACCCTAAACCCTAAACCCTAAACCCTAAACCCTAAACCCTAAACCCTAAACCCTAAACCCTAAACCCTAAACCCTAAACCCTAAACCCTAAACCCTAAACCCTAAACCCTAAACCCTAAACCCTAAACCCTAAACCCTAAACCCTAAACCCTAAACCCTAAACCCTAAACCCTAAACCCTAAACCCTAAACCCTAAACCCTAAACCCTAAACCCTAAACCCTAAACCCTAAACCCTAAACCCTAAACCCTAAACCCTAAACCCTAAACCCTAAACCCTAAACCCTAAACCCTAAACCCTAAACCCTAAACCCTAAACCCTAAACCCTAAACCCTAAACCCTAAACCCTAAACCCTAAACCCTAAACCCTAAACCCTAAACCCTAAACCCTAAACCCTAAACCCTAAACCCTAAACCCTAAACCCTAAACCCTAAACCCTAAACCCTAAACCCTAAACCCTAAACCCTAAACCCTAAACCCTAAACCCTAAACCCTAAACCCTAAACCCTAAACCCTAAACCCTAAACCCTAAACCCTAAACCCTAAACCCTAAACCCTAAACCCTAAACCCTAAACCCTAAACCCTAAACCCTAAACCCTAAACCCTAAACCCTAAACCCTAAACCCTAAACCCTAAACCCTAAACCCTAAACCCTAAACCCTAAACCCTAAACCCTAAACCCTAAACCCTAAACCCTAAACCCTAAACCCTAAACCCTAAACCCTAAACCCTAAACCCTAAACCCTAAACCCTAAACCCTAAACCCTAAACCCTAAACCCTAAACCCTAAACCCTAAACCCTAAACCCTAAACCCTAAACCCTAAACCCTAAACCCTAAACCCTAAACCCTAAACCCTAAACCCTAAACCCTAAACCCTAAACCCTAAACCCTAAACCCTAAACCCTAAACCCTAAACCCTAAACCCTAAACCCTAAACCCTAAACCCTAAACCCTAAACCCTAAACCCTAAACCCTAAACCCTAAACCCTAAACCCTAAACCCTAAACCCTAAACCCTAAACCCTAAACCCTAAACCCTAAACCCTAAACCCTAAACCCTAAACCCTAAACCCTAAACCCTAAACCCTAAACCCTAAACCCTAAACCCTAAACCCTAAACCCTAAACCCTAAACCCTAAACCCTAAACCCTAAACCCTAAACCCTAAACCCTAAACCCTAAACCCTAAACCCTAAACCCTAAACCCTAAACCCTAAACCCTAAACCCTAAACCCTAAACCCTAAACCCTAAACCCTAAACCCTAAACCCTAAACCCTAAACCCTAAACCCTAAACCCTAAACCCTAAACCCTAAACCCTAAACCCTAAACCCTAAACCCTAAACCCTAAACCCTAAACCCTAAACCCTAAACCCTAAACCCTAAACCCTAAACCCTAAACCCTAAACCCTAA
>NQVE01000185.1:0-10000 GCA_003260385.1 Cuscuta australis | reverse complement strand
ATTACTGACAAGTCTTTTTGGCATGAAACTTTTAAAAAGGATTTTACATGCAAATAGAAATATCCATGTTGAATTTCGCATGTTTTTTAATGAGTTTAAAATTTGGCCAAAAAATATGATGGTACCCTAGAGCTCGAGGCCAAAACTAAAAAATTATAATTTCGACATTACTGACAAGTCTTTTTGACATGAAACTTTTACAAAGGATTTTACACGCATATGTAAATATCCATCTCAAATTTGACAAATGTTTTGATGAATTTAAAATTTGGCAAAAAAATGAGATGTTACCCTAGAGCTCGAGGCCAAAACTAAAAAAATTATAATTTATACATTACTGACAAATCTATTCGAAATTAAATTTTACAAAGGATTTTACATGAAAATAGAAATATCCATATCGAATTCGGCAAATTTTTTGATGAATTTAAAATTTGGCCAAAAAAGGTGATGTTACCCTAGAGCTCGAGGCCAAAACTAAAAAAATTGAAATTTAGACATTCCTGACAAATCTTATTGACATGATACTTATGCAAAGGATTTTACATGCAAATATAAATATCCATGTCAAATTTGGCAAATTTTTTGTTGAATTTAAAAATTTGACCAAAAATGTGATGGTACTTCTAGAGCTCGAGTCAAAAATTAAAAAATTATAATTTAGACATTACTGACAAGTCTTTTTGGCATGAAATTTTTAAAAAGGATTTTCATGCAAATAGAAATATCCATGTTGAATTTCGCATGTTTTTTAATGAGTTTAAAATTTGGCCAAAAAATATGATGGTACCCTTAGAGCTCGAGGCCAAAACTAAAAAATTATGATTTCGACATTACTGACAAGTCTTTTTGACATGAAACTTTTACAAAGGATTTTACACGCATATATAAATATCCATCTCAAATTTGACAAATGTTTTGATGAATTTAAAATTTGGCAAAAAAATGTGATGTTACCCTAGAGCTCGAGGCCAAAACTAAAAAATTATAATTTATACATTACTGACAAATCTATTCGAAATTAAATTTTACAAAGGATTTTACATGAAAATAGAAATATCCATATCGAATTCGGCAAATTTTTTGATGAATTTAAAATTTGGCCAAAAAAGGTGATGTTACCTAGAGCTCGAGGCCAAAACTAAAAAAATTGAAATTTAGACATTACTGACAAGTCTTATTGACATGATACTTATGCAAAGGATTTTACATGCAAATATAAATATCCATGTCAAATTTGGCAAATTTTTTGTTGAATTTAAAAATTTGACCAAAAATGTGATGGTACTTCTAGAGCTCGAGTCAAAAATTAAAAAATTATAATTTAGACATTACTGACAAGTCTTTTTGGCATGAAACTTTTAAAAGGATTTTTCATGCAAATAGAAATATCCATGTTGAATTTCGCATGTTTTTTAATGAGTTTAAAATTTGGCCAAAAAATATGATGGTACCCTTAGAGCTCGAGGCCAAAACTAAAAAATTATGATTTCGACATTACTGACAAGTCTTTTTGACATGAAACTTTTACAAAGGATTTTACACGCATATATAAATATCCATCTCAAATTTGACAATGTTTTGATGAATTTAAAATTTGGCAAAAAAATGAGATGTTACCCCTAGAGCTCGAGGCCAAAACTAAAAAAATTATAATTTATACATTACTGACAAATCTATTCGAAATTAAATTTTACAAAGGATTTTACATGAAAATAGAAATATTCATATCGAATTTGGCAAATTTTTTGATGAATTTAAAATTTGGCCAAAAAAGGTGATGTTACCCCTAGAGCTCGAGGCCAAAACTAAAAAAATTGAAATTTAGACATTACTGACAAGTCTTATTGACATGAAACTTATGCAAAGGTTTTACATGCAAATATAAATATCCATGTCAAATTTGGCAAATTTTTTGTTGAATTTAAAAATTTGACCAAAAATGTGATGGTACTTCTAGAGCTCGAGTCAAAAATTAAAAAATTATAATTTAGACATTACTGACAAGTCTTTTTGGCATGAAATTTTAAAAAGGATTTTTCATGCAAATAGAAATATCCATGTTGAATTTCGCATGTTTTTTAATGAGTTTAAAATTTGGCCAAAAAATATGATGGTACCCTTAGAGCTCGAGGCCAAAACTAAAAAATTATGATTTCGACATTACTGACAAGTCTTTTTGACATGAAACTTTTACAAAGGATTTTACACGCATATATAAATATCCATCTCAAATTTGACAAATGTTTTGATGAATTTAAAATTTGGCAAAAAAATGTGATGTTACGCCTAGAGCTCGAGGCCAAAACTAAAAAAATTATAATTTATACATTACTGACAAATCTATTCGAAATTAAATTTTACAAAGGATTTTACATGAAAATAGAAATATCCATATCGAATTCGGCAAATTTTTTGATGAATTTAAAATTTGGCCAAAAAAGGTGATGTTACCCTAGAGCTCGAGGCCAAAACTAAAAAAATTGAAATTTAGACATTACTGACAAGTCTTATTGACATGATACTTATGCAAAGGATTTTACATGCAAATATAAATATCCATGTCAAATTTGGCAAATTTTTTGTTGAATTTAAAAATTTGACCAAAAATGTGATGGTACTTCTAGAGCTCGAGTCAAAAATTAAAAAATTATAATTTAGACATTACTGACAAGTCTTTTTGGCATGAAACTTTTAAAAAGGATTTTTCATGCAAATAGAAATATCCATGTTGAATTTCGCATGTTTTTTAATGAGTTTAAAATTTGGCCAAAAAATATGATGGTACCCTTAGAGCTCGAGGCCAAAACTAAAAAATTATGATTTCGACATTACTGACAAGTCTTTTTGACATGAAACTTTTACAAAGGATTTTACACGCATATATAAATATCCATCTCAAATTTGACAAATGTTTTGATGAATTTAAAATTTGGCAAAAAAATGTGATGTTACCCCTAGAGCTCGAGGCCAAAACTAAAAAAATTATAATTTATACATTACTGACAAATCTATTCGAAATTAAATTTTACAAAGGATTTTACATGAAAATAGAAATATCCATATCGAATTCGCAAATTTTTTGATGAATTTAAAATTTGGCCAAAAAAGGTGATGTTACCCTAGAGCTCGAGGCCAAAACTAAAAAAATTGAAATTTAGACATTCTGACAATCTTATTGACATGATACTTATGCAAAGGATTTTACATGCAAATATAAATATCCATGTCAAATTTGGCAAATTTTTTGTTGAATTTAAAAATTTGACCAAAAATGTGATGGTACTTCTAGAGCTCGAGTCAAAAATTAAAAAATTATAATTTAGACATTACTGACAAGTCTTTTTGGCATGAAACTTTTAAAAAGGATTTTTCATGCAAATAGAAATATCCATGTTGAATTTCGCATGTTTTTTAATGAGTTTAAAATTTGGCCAAAAAATATGATGGTACCCTTAGAGCTCGAGGCCAAAACTAAAAAATTATGATTTCGACATTACTGACAAGTCTTTTTGACATGAAACTTTTACAAAGGATTTTACACGCATATATAAATATCCATCTCAAATTTGACAAATGTTTTGATGAATTTAAAATTTGGCAAAAAAATGTGATGTTACCCCTAGAGCTCGAGGCCAAAACTAAAAAAATTATAATTTATACATTACTGACAAATCTATTCGAAATTAAATTTTACAAAGGATTTTACATGAAAATAGAAATATCCATATCGAATTCGGCAAATTTTTTGATGAATTTAAAATTTGGCCAAAAAAGGTGATGTTACCCTAGAGCTCGAGGCCAAAACTAAAAAAATTGAAATTTAGACATTACTGACAAGTCTTATTGACATGATACTTATGCAAAGGATTTTACATGCAAATATAAATATCCATGTCAAATTTGGCAAATTTTTGTTGAATTTAAAAATTTGACCAAAAATGTGATGGTACTTCTAGAGCTCGAGTCAAAAATTAAAAAATTATAATTTAGACATTACTGACAAGTCTTTTTGGCATGAAACTTTTAAAAAGGATTTTTCATGCAAATAGAAATATCCATGTTGAATTTCGCATGTTTTTTAATGAGTTTAAAATTTGGCCAAAAAATATGATGGTACCCTTAGAGCTCGAGGCCAAAACTAAAAAATTATGATTTCGACATTACTGACAAGTCTTTTTGACATGAAACTTTTACAAAGGATTTTACACGCATATATAAATATCCATCTCAAATTTGACAAATGTTTTGATGAATTTAAAATTTGGCAAAAAAATGAGATGTTACCCTAGAGCTCGAGGCCAAAACTAAAAAAATTATAATTTATACATTACTGACAAATCTATTCGAAATTAAATTTTACAAAGGATTTTACATGAAAATAGAAATATTCATATCGAATTTGGCAAATTTTTTGATGAATTTAAAATTTGGCCAAAAAAGGTGATGTTACCCTAGAGCTCGAGGCCAAAACTAAAAAAATTGAAATTTAGACATTACTGACAAGTCTTATTGACATGAAACTTATGCAAAGGGTTTTACATGCAAATATAAATATCCATGTCAAATTTGGCAAATTTTTTGTTGAATTTAAAAATTTGACCAAAAATGTGATGGTACTTCTAGAGCTCGAGTCAAAAATTAAAAAATTATAATTTAGACATTACTGACAAGTCTTTTTGGCATGAAACTTTTAAAAAGGATTTTTCATGCAAATAGAAATATCCATGTTGAATTTCGCATGTTTTTTAATGAGTTTAAAATTTGGCCAAAAAATATGATGGTACCCTTAGAGCTCGAGGCCAAAACTAAAAAATTATGATTTCGACATTACTGACAAGTCTTTTTGACATGAAACTTTTACAAAGGATTTTACACGCATATATAAATATCCATCTCAAATTTGACAAATGTTTTGATGAATTTAAAATTTGGCAAAAAAATGAGATGTTACCCCTAGAGCTCGAGGCCAAAACTAAAAAAATTATAATTTATACATTACTGACAAATCTATTCGAAATTAAATTTTACAAAGGATTTTACATGAAAATAGAAATTCCATATCGAATTTGGCAAATTTTTTGATGAATTTAAAATTTGGCCAAAAAAGGTGATGTTACCCCTAGAGCTCGAGGCCAAAACTAAAAAAATTGAAATTTAGACATTACTGACAAGTCTTATTGACATGAAACTTATGCAAAGGATTTTACATGCAAATATAAATATCCATGTCAAATTGGCAAATTTTTTGTTGAATTTAAAAATTTGACCAAAAATGTGATGGTACTTCTAGAGCTCGAGTCAAAAATTAAAAAATTATAATTTAGACATTACTGACAATCTTTTTGGCATTAAATTTTAAAAAGGATTTTACATGCAAATAGAAATATCCATGTTTAATTTCGCATGTTTTTTAATGAGTTTAAAATTTGGCCAAAAAATATGATGGTACCCTAGAGCTCGAGGCCAAAACTAAAAAATTATAATTTCGACATTACTGACAAGTCTTTTTGACATGAAACTTTTACAAAGGATTTTACACGCATATATAAATATCCATCTCAAATTTGACAAATGTTTTGATGAATTTAAAATTTGGCAAAAAAATGTGATGTTACCCCTAGAGCTCGAGGCCAAAACTAAAAAAATTATAATTTATACATTACTGACAAATCTATTCGAAATTAAATTTTACAAAGGATTTTACATGAAAATAGAAATATCATATCGAATTGGCAAATTTTTGATGAATTTAAAATTTGGCCAAAAAAGGTGATGTTACCCTAGAGCTCGAGGCCAAAACTAAAAAAATTGAAATTTAGACATTCTGACAATCTTATTGACATGAAACTTATGCAAAGGTTTTACATGCAAATATAAATATCCATGTCAAATTTGGCAAATTTTTTGTTGAATTTAAAAATTTGACCAAAAATGTGATGGTACTTCTAGAGCTCGAGTCAAAAATTAAAAAATTATAATTTAGACATTACTGACAAGTCTTTTTGGCATGAAACTTTTAAAAAGGATTTTTCATGCAAATAGAAATATCCATGTTGAATTTCGCATGTTTTTTAATGAGTTTAAAATTTGGCCAAAAAATATGATGTACCCTAGAGCTCGAGGCCAAAACTAAAAAATTATAATTTCGACATTACTGACAAGTCTTTTTGACATGAAACTTTTACAAAGGATTTTACACGCATATATAAATATCCATCTCAAATTTGACAAATGTTTTGATGAATTTAAAATTTGGCAAAAAAATGTGATGTTACCCCTAGAGCTCGAGGCCAAAACTAAAAAAATTATAATTATACATTACTGACAAATCTATTCGACATGAAATTTTACAAAAGATTTTACATGCAAATAGAAATATCCATATCGAATTTGGCAAATTTTTTGATGAATTTAAAATTTGACCAAAAATGTGATGTACTCTAGAGCTCGAGCAAAATTAAAAAATTATAATTTAGACATTACTGACAAGTCTTTTTGCATGAAACTTTTAAAAAGGATTTTACATGCAAATAGAAATATCCATGTTGAATTTCGCATGTTTTTTAATGAGTTTAAAATTTGGCCAAAAAATATGATGGTACCCTTAGAGCTCGAGGCCAAAACTAAAAAATTATAATTTCGACATTACTGACAAGTCTTTTTGACATGAAACTTTTACAAAGGATTTTACACGCATATATAAATATCCATCTCAAATTTGACAAATGTTTTGATGAATTTAAAATTTGGCAAAAAAATGAGATGTTACCCCTAGAGCTCGAGGCCAAAACTAAAAAAATTATAATTTATACATTACTGACAAATCTATTCGAAATTAAATTTTACAAAGGATTTTACATGAAAATAGAAATATTCATATCGAATTTGGCAAATTTTTTGATGAATTTAAAATTTGGCCAAAAAAGGTGATGTTACCCCTAGAGCTCGAGGCCAAAACTAAAAAAATTGAAATTTAGACATTACTGACAAGTCTTATTGACATGAAACTTATGCAAAGGATTTTACATGCAAATATAAATATCCATGTCAAATTGGCAAATTTTTTGTTGAATTTAAAAATTTGACCAAAAATGTGATGGTACTTCTAGAGCTCGAGTCAAAAATTAAAAAATTATAATTTAGACATTACTGACAATCTTTTTGGCATGAAACTTTTAAAAAGGATTTTCATGCAAATAGAAATATCCATGTTGAATTTCGCATGTTTTTTAATGAGTTTAAAATTTGGCCAAAAAATATGATGGTACCCTAGAGCTCGAGGCCAAAACTAAAAATTATAATTTCGACATTACTGACAAGTCTTTTTGACATGAAACTTTTACAAAGGATTTTACACGCATATATAAATATCCATCTCAAATTTGACAAATGTTTTGATGAATTTAAAATTTGGCAAAAAAATGTGATGTTACCCCTAGAGCTCGAGGCCAAAACTAAAAAAATTATAATTTATACATTACTGACAAATCTATTCGAAATTAAATTTTACAAAGGATTTTACATGAAAATAGAAATATCCATATCGAATTTGGAAATTTTTTGATGAATTTAAAATTTGGCCAAAAAAGGTGATGTTACCCTAGAGCTCGAGGCCAAAACTAAAAAAATTGAAATTTAGACATTACTGACAAGTCTTATTGACATGAAACTTATGCAAAGGATTTTACATGCAAATATAAATATCCATGTCAAATTTGGCAAATTTTTTGTTGAATTTAAAAATTTGACCAAAAATGTGATGGTACTTCTAGAGCTCGAGTCAAAAATTAAAAAAATTATAATTTAGACATTACTGACAAGTCTTTTGGCATGAAACTTTTAAAAAGGATTTTACATGCAAATAGAAATATCCATGTTGAATTTCGCATGTTTTTTAATGAGTTTAAAATTTGGCCAAAAAATATGATGGTACCCTAGAGCTCGAGGCCAAAACTAAAAAATTATAATTTCGACATTACTGACAAGTCTTTTTGACATGAAACTTTTACAAAGGATTTTACACGCATATATAAATATCCATCTCAAATTTGACAAATGTTTTGATGAATTTAAAATTTGGCAAAAAAATTGATGTTACCCCTAGAGCTCGAGGCCAAAACTAAAAAAATTATAATTTATACATTACTGACAAATCTATTCGAAATTAATTTTACAAAGATTTTACATGAAAATAGAAATATCCATATCGAATTCGGCAAATTTTTTGATGAATTTAAAATTTGGCCAAAAGTGATGTACCCTAGAGCTCGAGGCCAAAACTAAAAAATTGAAATTTAGACATTACTGACAAGTCTTATTGACATGATACTTATGCAAAGGATTTTACATGCAAATATAAATATCATGTCAAATTTGGCAAATTTTTTGTTGAATTTAAAATTTGACCAAAAATGTGATGGTACTTCTAGAGCTCGAGTCAAAAATTAAAAAATTATAATTTAGAACATTACTGACAAGTCTTTTGGCATTGAAACTTTTAAAAAGATTTTCATGCAAATAGAAATATCCATGTTGAATTTCGCATGTTTTTTAATGAGTTTAAAATTTGGCCAAAAATATGATGGTACCCTAGAGCTCGAGGCCAAAACTAAAAAATTATGATTTCGACATTACTGACAAGTCTTTTTGACATGAAACTTTTACAAAGGATTTTACACGCATATATAAATATCCATCTCAAATTTACAAATGTTTTGATGAATTTAAAATTTGGCAAAAAAATAGATGTTACCCCTAGAGCTCGAGGCCAAAACTAAAAAAATTATAATTTATACATTACTGACAAATCTATTCGAAATTAAATTTTACAAAGGATTTTACATGAAAATAGAAATATTCCATATCGAATTTGCAAATTTTTGATGAATTTAAAATTTGGCCAAAAAAGGTGATGTTACCCCTAGAGCTCGAGGCCAAAATAAAAAAATTGAAATTTAGACATTACTGACAATCTTATTGACATGATACTTATGCAAAGGATTTTACTGCAAATATAAATATCCATGTCAAATTTGGCAAATTTTTTGTTGAATTTAAAAATTTGACCAAAAATGTGATGTACTTCTAGAGCTCGAGCAAAAATTAAAAAAAATTATAATTTAGACATTACTGACAAGTCTTTTTGGCATGAAACTTTTAAAAGGATTTTTCATGCAAATAGAAATATCCATGTTGAATTTCGCATTTTTTTAATTTAAAAATTTGGCCAAAAAATATGATGGTACCCTTTAGAGCTCGAGCCAAAATTAAAAAATTATGATTTCGACATTACTGACAAGTCTTTTTGACATGAAAACTTTTACAAAGGATTTTACACGCATATATAAATATCCATCTCAATTTGACAAATGTTTTTTGATGAATTTAAAATTTGGCAAAAAAATGAGATGTACCCTAGAGCTCGAGGCCAAAACTAAAAAAATTATAATTTATACATTACTGACAAATCTATTCGAATTAAATTTACAAAGGATTTTACATGAAAATATAGAAATATTCCATATCGAATTTGGCAAATTTTGATGAATTTAAAATTTGGCAAAAAGGTGATGTTTGTTACCCCTAGAGCTCGAGGCCAAAACTAAAAAAATTGAAATTTAGACATTACTGACAAGTCTTATTGACATGAAACTTATGCAAAGGGTTTTACATGCAAATATGAAATATCCATGTCAAATTTGGCAAATTTTTGTTGAATTTAAAATTTGACCAAAATGTGATGGTACTCTAGAGCTCGAGTCAAAAATTAAAAAATTATAATTTTAGACATTACTGACAAGTCTTTTTGGCATGAAACTTTTAAAAAGGATTTTACATGCAAATAGAAATATCCATGTTTAATTTCGCATGTTTTTTAATGAGTTTAAAATTTGGCCAAAAAATATGATGGTACCCCTTAGAGCTCGAGGCCAAAACTAAAAAATTATAATTTCGACATTACTGACAAGTCTTTTTGACATGAAACTTTTACAAAGGA
>NQVE01000095.1:0-22684 GCA_003260385.1 Cuscuta australis | reverse complement strand
GCTATGAAAAAATGATGTTGTTTGAATGCAATGATAATATTGAATATTGTGAAGTGAATTGGTTAAAAACAGACCCAACACACCCCTTTTATAGTGCCAAACATTAGGCTCCAACGGACCAATGCATTAAAGAGTGATTAGCTTGATTTAAGGATGAAAAGATTTGGGATCTGCAGAATATTGGCTTCCCATCGATGTTATAGACTCAACCATCGCTGGTAAGCAATTTTCCTTCATTTTGAAAGCCAACGGTCACCTACCCATCGATGGTAGATGCTTCCCATCGCTGGTGGGAGGTTGACTTTCAAATAAGGAAAAGAATCAGCCTTAAATAACTCGCAACGGTCATGCCTTCCATCGATGGTTAAGCCTTCCCATCGCTGGGTTCCAATATGGTTAAAAGCTTCCCATCGCTGGGTAAGGGCATTCTGCCTTTGTGGTAATGTTGTACCAAGGCTTTAACATCGATGGGTAGAACTTCCCATCGCTGTTTGGCATGTGTTCTGGAAGTTGGTTTGGCTAAGGGACTGCTTACCCATCGATGGGAAGATCTTCCCATCGCTGGAGTGGCATGATTCTGGAATCCCGGGATCACTTACCCATGCATGGGTAAACTCTACCATCACTGGGTAGATGGCTAGCCCAGAACCATGGCCTAGCCGACCGGCGCTCAAACCCGACCGAAAAATGCAAAGTTCTCCAAAGTAAAAACTAAGTATTTAAAACACTTATTTAATGTATTTTGATGTCAAAACAAGCTTTGTAAGTTGAAAACCACGTCGTTAAGGTAAAAACCATGGTTGACCAAGTCAACACCGTACACGGGTGGTTTTCACCAAAAGACAAAACCGGAAGGTGGTTTTCATGATGTTTTGATTGGAGAACCATTTAAATGCATTCAAAAACAATTCCCACAAAATAAAGACTTGAAAACCACTTCATTTAAGTGAAAACCACGGCTAGCCAAGTTTATGCCGTTTCGCGTGGTTTTTATCAAACGACAAAAAACGAAAGGTGGTTTTTGAAGTGTTTTTGATGGAAAACTATTTAAATGTGCCCAGAAGTAAAAACCAATCATAAAAAGTTGAAAACCACTTGGTTAGTTCGGACGCCAAAAACCAACGCCGAAAACCGAATGCGAACGCCGGTTTCTGAAACCGAACGCCGGTTTCTGAAACCCGAACGCCGGATGGCTTGATTTTTGGTTTGGGCGAACACAAGTGTTTTTAATGTTTTAAACATGTCTGAAAAACATTTTTATGATGTGTGAGATGCAATGAAAAGAATTTTAGCCTAAAGAGCCAAGGTGTAAAGGTTGGGTCGGTCTTGATCATAATTAAGACCGACTCAACAACACTAAGACTACGGTCTTCGTTCTTGGTCTTCTTTTGGGTCTTGTTCTCTTGCTTTCTTCTTATATTTATTTCTCGCCTTGTATATTCAACAACTTGTCTCGTTCACGGCGGTTTGGCATTATCAAAACCTGTCATAAAAACGAACACAGCTTTAGTACGAAAACACGATAAACCCGTGTTTCAACAAGAGACTCCACTCCAACGAGATCCTTTTCCTATTTAAGAGGGATGAAGATTATCTTCGGTGGTTTCTCCGGAGACACTGGACAATCAACTCTTCAAAGATCACCATATGTAAATGGTCACCGGAACACTCACCCTAGCTTGACTCTCCGATCATCCCCCTTTGGGTTGATATTAACCACGTCCCCTCCACCTTCTTGACCATAGCTCCCTATTCTCCATTTCTTCCTCTCTGGGAAAACCTCTGAAACTGGGAGCTAAAACTGCTATGGGCATATCTCCGGAGAGGGCTAGAATCTGCATAGAGATGGATGTATCCCTAGCCAAGCTCCTAAGATCCATGTCCGTCTGGCTCTAGAGACCTTTGGCTCCCATGCAGGTATGAAGAACACACACCCTACTGTGGCCATTGCAAGCGGTTTGACACCCATTATCTCAATGCCGGAAAAGGACCCCTCGTCACTGCTCCGGCGCAGGGGTGGGCCAACAAGGAGCGGGAGAACATGATTGGAAGAGGGTAACAAGAAAACGACAGATTCCCATAAAGCTTTCTAAATCATTGCCCCCTCCCACTTCCCAATACCTCAAGCATATACCCTTTTAGCCCCCGTCCAGCAACTATCCTCCAAACCTACAACTCATCCCTCACTCCCCTAGCCATTCCCAACCCTCCCCCTAAACCCATCCCAAACCTCCACCTTTGGTGGTAGACACCTGGTTGTCCCTCCACTCTTGGGCCCATACAAATCCCATGCAGACACCATCCCCTCAACCTCCTTCATCCTCCTTCCCCCTGATCTCTCCTTCCTTCAACCCAGCAGCAACCCTTGCAAGGACATCATTCCTTTCCTCCACCCCCTTGCCCCACTCTACTCCTTAAGAGTAGAGATGACATCTTCACTAAGGACGTTACTCCTTCTTGGGAAAACTTACACTCTGAAGACGAGGTGGATGAAGAAAATCTCCCCTGTCTCTTACCACTCGGATGGAGAACCTGGAGCTGTTCCCTTTATCTCAGCCCCCTTGGCACCTCTGGAAATGGTCACTCATCAATCCCCTAGAGTGTCAATGCATTGCAGCCAAGCCTTAGCAATACTCCTGCCATTCATCCAGGTTATGCCACAAGGAGCAGGACTAAAAAAGAGGTACCCCATAACCTCTCCTAATGAATCTCATCTTCTGGAATGCCTGTGGGGTTAGTTCCTCCCTCAGCAGGCTTATATTCCTCAAGAGGAAATTTAATTTGCACTTCCTTTGTGTTATTGAACCCATAAACAATAAGTCTCAACTAGAGCTCTTCAGGATTAAAATTGGTTTCTCTAATGCACTTAGCTCCTCCAACAACAAAAGATGGATCTTTTGGGACAACTCGTATCTTTCCCTGACCTCGTCTCAAGATAGCAACCAGATCACCCACTGCCTCTTCCATGTTTCTTCCACCAATACACCCCTTCTCCTTTCCTCAGTTTATGGAGCTCATTCAGTTGTTGAAAGAAGAGAACTTTGGAGCAATTTACAAGAAGCCAGCACAACAGACTATCAATGGATTGTAGGGGGGGGGACTTCAACACTATATCTTCACTTACTGAATTCAAAGGAAGATGTATCCCCAACACCCAAGGCATGGAGGATTTTAGTAATTGCATCTCCCATTGCCAACTTGTCTCACTTGAACCCACTGGAGGCCTTTTTACTTGGTCTGGGGTCAGGAGCCAAGGCAGAACATGGAGAAGACTTGATAGAGCTCTTATCAACCTCCCAATCATAGCTCATTTTGATGATATCACTCTTAAACACCTTGCCAGGTTCAACTCTGACCATAAGCCCCTCCTTGTTCAATGCATCCAAAAGGATTACTCTGGACCTAAACCTTTTAGGTTTCTGGATTGCTGGACTTTTCATGACTCATTTCAAACCTTTGTCAAAGATACTTGGGATAGTTTTCCTACCACAGGAGGGATGAGAGGCATGGCTAACAAACTCCAGGCTATGAAAAAGGCTCTCAAAACTTGGAATAAGTTAGTCTTTGGTAACACTCATAGCAACCTTATAGCAGCTGAGGAAGCAGCGTCCCAATCCCAGGCAGATTTTGAGCTCAACCCCACAGAGCAGAACAGGGAAGCTATGCAGCAGGCCAACGCAAAATTTATCCTAGCCACCAACCTAGAGGTCCAATATTGGAAACAAAAAGCCAATATCAAATGGATGGATAAAGGGGACTCCAACTCCAAACTTTTTCAAGCCTTTGTCAAAGGTAAGAGAAAGAAGCTTACCATTTCTCATATTATTGGCTCCAATGGAAAAGGTTACTACAACCTTGATGATATCAAAAAAGAAGCAGTGTCATACTTTACTAACACATTCAAGAAAACCCATCATCCTTCAGTTGATCCATTCTTCCCTCATCCCCCTTGTTCTCTCCCAAGAAGACAACTCCTCCTGCAGCTCCTTACCAACCTTGGAAGAGGTTAAACAAGCTGTTTGGGACCTGGATGATACCAGTGTTGGAGGTCCCGATGGTTTTAATGGAAAATTCTTTAAAACCACATGGGACACCATAAAATTGGATGTACTGAGTGCCTCACAGGAGTTCTTTTTAGGTGTCCCTATTCCAAAGGCCTATGGTAGCACCCTTTTGACCCTCATTCCGAAAACTGAAAACTCCAAGAAGTTTGACAACTTCAGGCCCATCTCTCTTTCAACTTTCATGAGCAAGATCAACACCAAGCTCCTGGCCAATAGATTAAGCATCTTCCTACCCAAACTTTTGTCCCAGAACAGGCAGCATTCCAAAAAGGCAAATCCATTGATGATCATGTGCTTATGGCAGAGGAGGCTATTCATCTTTTAGACAAGAAAGTATTTGGGAGTAACCTCATTCTCAAAATTGACATGGCAAAAGCTTTTGACAGGTTGGACTGGGATTATCTTGAGAAAATCCTGGCTGCTTTTGGTTTCAACTCTCACTCAATCACCCTTCTTATGGCAAACCTCAAAGGACCAACTTCAGTGTGCTTTTAAATGGAGAACCCACAGGATATTTCAGGATGGAGAGGGGGGTCAAGCAGGGTGACCCCCTATCCCCTCTCTTATTCATTATTGCAGCAGATGGGCTAAGCAGACTCCTCAACCATCAGATGAACTCTCACACCCTTCTCAGATTTAATGCAGGTCAAACACCCTTCCCTTCTCACCTTATCTATGCTGATGATCTCATGATTTTCACCAGGGGAGAAACCAGGAACCTGATCAAACTTAAACACACTCTTGATCTCTATCTCAAAGCTTCTGGCCAGGAAATCAACACCTCCAAGAGTAAATTTTACTCCTCCAAAAACACAACCACTGCTCAGGCTCAAAACATGGAGAAAGCTTTAGGCATCAAGAGAGGAACCCTACCCTTTACCTACCTTGGGGCAACAATCTGCCGTGGTATTCTTAGGAAGGAACATTGCAAACAGATCCTTAATCACTTTGAAAAGCTCATCCACTCTTGGTACAGCAAAACCTTGAATCAAATGGGGAGGCTTATCCTAATTAAACATGTCCTCTCCTCCATACCATTACACATCATTGCAGTACATTCCCTCACTAAATCCATCATACAGGTCCTCAACACTTATATGGCCAACTTCCTATGGGGACAAAGGAAAGGAAAACCAAAATACCATTGGAAGAGATGGGAATATATCACAAAACCAGAAGCTGCAGGAGGCTTAGGATTGAAGAATATTGAGGATCTACAACAAGCATACACACTCAAATTATGGTGGAAAGCAAATCATGACACGGGTATATGGGGAACATTTGCTAGAGCAAAATACATGAAACAAGGGATCATGAAAGAGAAAATTACTGACTCACCAACCTGGAAAAGAATCTGTAGGTCGAATGATTTAGCTCTTCAACACACTTCATATTCCTGTGGGAGTATGCTTTGGGATGGAAAAGATTTTAGCCTCAAAAGAGCATTCATGACGGTTAGAGAGGATGGGCCTAGTATGTTCTCCAGCAAGTACATCTGGCATAAATCCAATATTCCCAAGATTAGAATCTTCATGTGGAAAGTTTTCAACAACATCCTACCTTTTGCAACCAACCTCAACAGATTTGCCATCACCTCACCTAGCATTTGCTCCCTTTGCCTCCATAATACTGATTCCTTGGACCACTCCCTTCTCCACTGCCCCACAGCCACCAAAGTATGGAACCTCCTAGCCTCACTCACTAATGGCCCTCACGTCAAGGAACATACCTCTTTACGTCAACATGTCCTAGCATGGTGGTTTGGCAGCAATACCAAACACTTTAAAGGCTATCTTCGTCTCATTCTACCAGGCATATGCAGCTGGTCTTTGTGGAAAGCTCGCAACTCCCATCTCCATAACGGGATCAATCCTACGGCAGAAGGAATTACTCAAGTGTGCCTCAAGACCCTCCAAGCATGGTGCTGGGTGAACAGAAACAAGAAATGGATGGCACATGATGAAGACTTCAAGGGGTTGGGCCTAGAGTCCTTTTGGAGAAATGGCCGAAAGATTCTTCAGAAACCCCCCTTTTAGTTTCCTTTTCTCTCGTTTGTATGATTCTCCTGTTGCCGCTTTGGCTCCTTGTATGACTTGTACCTCTCTTCATGATTAATAAAAATCTTTAATATATATATATATATATATATATATATATATATATATATATATATATATATATATATATATATATATATATATATATATATATATATATATATATATATATATATATATATATATATATATATATATATATATATATATATATATATATATATATATATATATATATATATATATATATATATATATATATATATATATATATATATATATATATATATATGTTGGGAAACGAGGCTTGGATAACGCAGCGGAAAACAAAAATTTATAGTCCAAAACTCGATTCCACCCAAGAACAACTTACGTAAATTACTAGCTATAGTAAGAAATTTACCTTAACAGTGAAAACGGAGAACGGAGGAACGGTCGGGGATGGTTTTGAGGAGATGAACGTAGCGCCAAACGTAAGAAGCCTCCAATGTATCCACACGAACTTGCTCCGGAGTCCAAGATTAAACTTGTTCTAGCAAGTTTAATATAGGATAGTAAAAACTATAATAATACTACTTTGGGAGTAATAAATATATAGTAAAAATATTTATCTTATAAATATTTGTTTATAATATTTTGTGTATATTTCTAACACTTTAGAAAAATAACTTTGAACACAAAATATAATTTTCTTCTCTCTTCTTTGTGATGGCCGAAAATTACACTACTAAAATGGGGAGGGATACTCACATTATATATAATACAATGTATTAAGAAAATGCTAGAAAATTGCTTAGGGACAAAAACAAAATGAGATTAGTGTAATGTCCCCAACCAACACAACAAGACAAGCATATTTTTGTTAATCAAATATTTGATTATAAAATCAAATATATCATTAGGTAGAAAATCAATTTATGTCTTGTATTTTCCCTTTGATATTTTCGGCCATAGCAATTTATAATATATCATATTTTATTTTGACATCAATAATTATCATATAATTAAAATGATGAAAATAAAAGTAATATATATATATATATATATATATATATATATATATATATATATATATATATATATATATATATATATGTATGTATGTATGTATATATCGGCGCTACATATATATATATATATATATATATATATAATAAAATTTGTTTTGTCAAAAGTATAATTATCATATAATTAAAATGAAACAAACAAAATATAATTTTAAAATACATATGTATTTTTCGAAATACATATATATATATATAAAATTATCACAACTATATATTTAATATTACTCCACTAGTGTAGTATACTACTCCCTTACAAGTCCTAAGTGTGTGACCCTTTAGTATCCATAACACTGGCAATGATATTAATAAAATTAATATCATAGATAATAAGCGGTATCTAGCAACACATTATTATCCCTAGATTATGAAAAAGACGTTCATCTCATCAATACCTTCTACGACACAAGACGTTCTATAACTATTATCCTTCTGTCCTAAATGTCATGATTTAACACAAGGCATGGGATGTGTATCCTTGTATAGTTAAATCAGCTGTTACTGAATCTCAAGTAGACTGGCAGGGATCAGATATTTATCAGTCTCTAGATAGCGACATATCTGGGCATGGCCATGCACTTTTCCAAGTCCTACTATTCAGTGGGCCCATTGACATTATACTTCTATACAGTAGAAGGGACAGATCCTGTATCTGTTATTCACATCTCTAAATATGCTTAGCGGCATACCCAACGCATAACTGTACATCTACCAGTACTTCAGATAGCATTAGTTATGAATCAAAGCATACGGCCCCACATATCAGAGAATGTAATAACTTCAACTCTGAGGATAGTTATAGCAAGGTCGATTTGAGAATACTGATAAACACATTACTGTAGATCCATGCAGTATTCTCAAGATGGGTCAATCCAGTCACATATTATCAATATAATATGCACATATGTACAGATTAAGATATCACAATACCTATAGTCTATGAGACGCAACTATCTCATCCCGTACGTACTAGTCTTGATACGTTATGACGTCCGTATTATCATAAAGTGCGACTAGGGAAATTCTAGACATAGCCTTCATCAAGAAGTAACAGTCTCATAATCAGAACATCGTAGTCCTCATCTATGTTACTGAAGCGCTATCGTCTATGGACTGAAGCTATGTTATGTTACACGAGATATAAAACATACTTCAAGGCCTTTCATTCATGATAAAGTGTACAGTTACATAGGTATTTGATTGCCGCTAGGGCACCTAAATACAACAATCTCCCACTTGCCCTAAGTCCAATCAAGCATTTCTTGAATGCCCATGGACCACGTATGACTCTCGTGTTTAGGCTTTCCCAAAGCCTTCGTCAACGGATCCGCGATATTGTCGTCTGTACCTATCTTGCAAATCTCAACGTCCCCACGTGCAACGATTTCTCGTATGATGTGATAATGTCTAACGATGTGTTGTCTTCTGGTGAGACCGAGGTTCTTTCGCTTGTGCAATTGCCCATTGTTGTCGCAAAACAACGGTATAGGGTACTTGATGCTAGGAACCACTCCAAGCTCAGTAATAAAATTCTTGAGCCACACACCTTCCTTGGCTGCCTCGGCTGCAGCCATGTACTCTGCTTCTGTAGTGGAATCAGCGTAGTATCTTGCTTGTAACTCTTCCAGGTAACAGCTCCGCCATTCAAACAAACACATACCCTGCCTGCGACTTGAAGTCATCTCTATCAGTTTGGAAGCTGGCATCAGTATATCCAACAATACTGAGCTCTTCTTTTCCGCCATATACCAGGAAGGCATCCTTAGTCCTACGGAAGTATTTAAGGATGTTCTTCACAGCCGTCCAATGGCTTTCGCCAGGGTTGGACTGGTATCTACTCGTGACACTCAGAGCCAAGGCGACATCAGGTCTCGTACATACCATCGCATACATGATGGATCCAATGGCCGACGCATAAGGAACATTTCTCATGCGTTCTACTTCCTCCAGAGTGGAAGCACCCTGAGTCTTGGAAAGACTCGTGCCTTGGGCCATAGGCAAACTTCCTCGTTTCGACTCAGACATGCTGAATCTAGCAAGGACCTTGACTATGTATGTACTTTGACTGAGACCTAACAACTTCCTTGATCTATCCCTATAGATCCTTATGCCAAGTGCATAACTGGCATCTCCCAAGTCCTTCATAGAGAAACTCTTACTCAACCACGTTTTGACGGTGGTTAAAGTAGGAATATCGTTTCCTATGAGCAGTATGTCATCAACATACAGAGCAAGGAAGACTACAGCACTCTCACTGACCTTCTTGTATACACAAGATTCATCCGAATTTCTTTCAAAACCAAAGCCGATGACAGTTTCGTGAAAGCGGATGTTCCAACTCCGTGAGGCTTGCTTCAATCCGTAGATTGATCGCTGCAACTTGCATACCTTGGTAGATTCTTCAGGAGCGCAAAACCCTTCAGGTTGTGTCATAAAGACATCCTCAAGGAGGTTTCCATTAAGGAAAGCCGTTTTGACGTCCATCTGCCAGATTTCGTAATCATGGTATGCTGCGATATCAAGTAAGATCCGAATGGATTTAATCATGACAACTGGAGAAAAAGTTTCGTCATAGTCGATACCATGTATTTGACGATATCCTTTTGCTACCAATCGTGCCTTGAAGGTTTGTACCTTACCATCCATGTCAGTCTTGTTTTTGAAGACCCATTTGCACCCAATGGGTTTGATCCCTTCGGGTGCATCAACCAAAGTCCATACTTGGTTGGTGTACATGGAATCCATTTCGGACTGCATGGCTTGACGCCATTCCTCAGCCTCGGGACAACTGATTGCCTCGAGGTAGGTCTCCGGCTCATCCTGGTCGATAAGCATTACGTCACCCTCAAAGGTTAGGAGGAATCCATACCTTTCAGGTTGTGTGCGTAACCGGTTAGACCTACGGGATTCTTGTGTATCTTGAGCATTTTGAGGTACAACAGTTTGTTCCTCTAGCTCATGTTCCAGAACCGGCGCGGTAGTTTCTTCGTCGTCTCGAATTTCTTCGAGCTCTATCTTTCTCCCGCTAGTTGCGATGGAGAGAAATTCCTTCTCGAGAAAGACACCATTGCGAGCAACGAATACCTTCTTATCGATAGGGTGATAGAATGAATAACCTCGAGTTTCCTTTGGGTATCCACGAAGAAACACTTATCAGACTTGGCGTAAAGCTTGCCATTCGTCAAAAGACGTTTGACATAAGCCTCACAGCCCCAAATCTTTAAGTGTGACAAAACCGGGCATTTTCCCGTCCATAGCTGGTATGGTGTTCCTTCAACCTCCTTGGTTGGAACTCGGTTAAGAGTATATATTGCAGTGCTCAGCGCATACCCCCAGAATGATTCTGGTAGAGTCGAATGACCCATCATAGAACGAACCATGTCAAGCAGGGTTCGATTCCTCCTTTCAAAGACACCATTCCATTGTGGAGTCCCAGGAGGTGTGAGTTGGGATAAAATCCCATGCTCTCTAAGATAGTCATCGAACTCACCACTTAAGTATTCTCCACCTCGATCGGATCGTAGTGTTTTAATACTTTTGCCAAGTTGTTTTTCAACTTCATTCTAGAATTCTTTGAACATTTCAAAGGATTCTGACTTGTGTTTCATGAGATACACATAGCCATATCTACTGAGGTCATCAGTAAAAGTGATGAAGTATGAATAACCACCTTGTGCAGTTGTATTGAAAGGCCCGCACACATCACTATGAATGAGTGCCAGAAGATCACCAGCTCTTTCACCGTGTCCGGTGAAAGGAGATTTGGTCATCTTACCCAATAAACAAGATTCGCATGTGTCATATGATTCAAGATCAAATGACTCCAGCATTCCCGACCGATGTAGCTTGGATATGCGTTTCTCGTTTATATGGCCTAACCTACAATGCCATAGGTATGTTTGGTTCAAACCGTTCGGTTTGTTCCTCTTGGCTGATATGTTATAGACAGGCATGTCCAAGTCAAGGACATATAACCCATTGGTCATGTTGGCATTAGCATAGAAAACATTCTTTCTGTAAACGGAAAGGGACTTGTCTTTAATAGAAATGATGAAACCACTCTTATCAAGACATGAAACAGAAATAATGTTTCTTCTAATTGCAGGAATGTACAAGCAATCGTTTAATTCCAACATTAGACCACTAGGCAAGACTAAACTATAAGTTCCGATTGCCAAAGCTGCAACAGGTGCACCATTGCCGACTCGGAGTTCAATCTCGCCTCGAGCTAACCGTCTACTCTGCTTCAGTGCCTGCATGGTAGTACAGATATGAGACCCACATCCAGTATCTAGTACCCATGATGAAGATATAGACATGTTAACTTCTATAACATACACCTTAGAAGAAATGGTCGTACCTTCCTTCTTCTTGCTTGCGAGGTATGTCTTGCAGTTTCTTCTCTAGTGGCCTGCCTTACCACAGTGATGACATTTGCCCTTTGCAACTCCTCCTATGGGTTTCTGGGTTGCAGATGAAGTGGACTTCAATTTAGGCTTTCCGACCGTCCTAGCCTTAATCTTAATCCCCTTCTTCGGCTTCCCCTTTCCGCCTTGGACCATAAGGACGGAAGCACCCTTGCCCTTAGTAAGGTTCTCCTCTGCAGTCTCGAGCATTTTAAGAAGCTCCGGAAGGGGTTTGTCAAGATCATGCATCATGTAGTTCATGACAAAACCCTTATACAGCTCAGGGAGCTACTGCAGGATCAGGTCCGTTGCCAACTCCTTCTGCAAGGAGAACCCGAGTTTCCCCAGATTGGTTATGTAACCAATCATTTTGAGAACGTGCGGACCGACCGGGTTCCCTGAAGAGAGCTTGCAACTAAAGAGATCCTTACTCACGAGAAAACGTTCATGCCTGGATTGCCCCTGGTATAGCTGCCGCAAGGCCACGATCATCTCGTGGGCCTTCATGTCCTCGTTTTGTTTTTGCAGCTCGGGTATCATGGTAGCCAGCATGACACAGCTAACCTGGTTGTCATCCTTAACGTGTTTCTCGTAGGCATCTTTGACCGCTTTCGGGGCGTTAGCGGGAGGGGCAGGAGGAATGGGCTTTTCGAGCACATACTCTTTTTTCATCCATGCGGAGAACAATGCAGAGATTGCGTTTCCAGTCAACAAAGTTTGTTTCGTTCAATTTATCTTTATCCAGAATGGAACGCAGGGCGAGGTTATTTGTGTTGTTGTTTGCCATCTACAGAATTTTGCGAAGATAGTTATTATCATGAATTAAGTATCTAATAGGTCTTTATTAAATACTCTCCCACTATTTCTAACAAGTCAACTACCTTCAGGTACGGAACCTATTGACTTGGGGTTTCTATTTGAAGAATACCCTAGCGGGCCAAGATCCATATTTTATTTAACTATAGTTGTGCTTTGCATCTTGCCCTACAGTTAAATTATTTAGGTAGGAATTCATTCCAATTGCAATCGTTATTACAACTCTTGGTTTGGTGGATTCTTTTAAATAAAATTCTTATTTGGGCCAGATCCATATTTCATTTAACTATAGTTGTGCTTTGCATCTTGCCCTACAGTTAAATTATTTCTGGTAGGAATAAATTCCAATTGTAACAATTTACAACTCTGGTTGGATGATCTGATTTTATTTATTGATCCTACCACAGTGCCCTAAGTCTCTCATCCTTATGACCAAGACTTAGTTAAGACTAACCCGGGGCGAGTCAGTACCCTAGTTACGGGTTTCGCGCCTAACCAACGTAAACCGGGCGTCTCACTTAGGTGAGTCCGTTACCGATCTAAATTGGGTTTGACGAGTGACGGGGCGTCGGGGTGGCACAGACTTAAAATTATGAGGGATTTATAACGCAGTCTTGCCTATGGCATACACCGCGCGTATGCACTAGCAAAAATCACATACATGCATACATTCAATCATACATCACATGCATAATAAGTAAAACGTGAAATGATTGTGGCTCCTAAAGAAAAACAAACGATAGCGCCTTGATCAAGAGATCTCTATCTCTGGCCCAT
Source organism: Cuscuta australis (assembly GCA_003260385.1). Lineage (NCBI taxonomy): Eukaryota > Viridiplantae > Streptophyta > Magnoliopsida > Solanales > Convolvulaceae > Cuscuta > Cuscuta australis. The sequence continues at coordinate 9,500 of NQVE01000095.1, read as the reverse complement.
CACGTCTTCCTTAGGATTCTCTATCACGAACGGACTTCGTCTTCTTGTCTTCTTATAATTTTCGAGAGAAAATAATATTTGAGGTAAAGAAGAGAATTACATCCAGAGTATAGAGATGAGGCACGACACGCAGGCCGTATTTAAAATTACAACAAATATAACTAAGCCACAATCATCCACCATGCAATAATACATACAAGCATCACATGCATCACATCATATATATTAAAGCATACACCGGGCGAACCGCGCTCGCCCCAGACCTAGTATATTCTATTCTACGGAATAAACTATCAACAATAAATTAATTAAACTAGCAAGTAATTTAATTAAAATAATAAAAAACTTTAAATTTCCAGAATGTTAGAAATTAGATTTTCTAAATTCCAGAAAATAAAATATTTTATATTTACCGTATTTATATATATTTAAATTCGAAAAAGGGTTTTTATTTCGAATTAAATATATATATGTTTTCTAAATTAGCAAATAATTATTGGAGACTCCCAGTAAACTTTATTAATCTGGAAATCCTAAAATTCCAGAATGAATAAAATTTAAAATTTTGAAAACCATTTTTCAAAGATAGAAAACCGAAATTATATTGTGAAAAATATTTCGAAATTCCAAAAATATCAAAATTTATTTTACAAGTCAAAAATAAGTTCCAGAACCAGAATATGATTTTTCTAGAATTTAAAATATTAATTTTGCAATTTAAAATAATTAAAAATCGGACTAGTGAATAGTACCGATCCAATTACTTCAAAAATACAAAATAAATACTTTTACGTGTTTAAAAATTATGAAACTTTTTATACAAGCTTAAAATCTCTGGTCGCAACCGATTATGAATTAAAATTAATTTTTGATCGTCAAAAATAAGTTTTCCCATTTTCTATTCAATAAACGAATTTAAAAATAGAAAAATAGGAAATTAATTCCAAAAATCGATTTTAAAATTTCTGAGTTATATTAAAATGTCAAATACTTCCCATAAAATATAAAATCTAATTTTCATAAATATTAAGTATTTATGGCACAAATAACAAGTATTCTACGCATAAACTACTTAATAAGAATAATATAAAAATACCCCAAACAGTAATTCCGAAAATTACTGAACAAAATTATATTAGGTCAATTACCTAAATATGGCCACCTAATTAAATTTTTAATGGGATAAATTTTTGTCTCCAAAATTTATTGACTAATCTACAAAAACAATAACGGTAAAAACTACTAAACTAGTAACTTCGTAAGCCGGCTCCGATACCACTGTTGGGAAACGAGGCTTGGATAACGCAGCGGAAAACAAAAATTTATAGTCCAAAACTCGATTCCACCCAAGAACAACTTACGTAAATTACTAGCTATAGTAAGAAATTTACCTTAACGGTGAAAACAGAGAACGGAGGAACGGTCGGGGATGGTTTTGAGGAGATGAACGTAGCGCCAAACGTAAGAAGCCTCCAACGTATCCACACGAACTTGCTCCGGAGTCCAATATTAAACTTGTGCTAGCAAGTTTAATATAGGATAGTAAAAACTATAATAATACTACTTTGGGAGTAATAAATATATAGTAAAAATATTTATCTTATAAATATTTGTTTATAATATTTTGTGTATATTTCTAACACTTTAGAAAAATAACTTTGAACACAAAATATAATTTTCTTCTCTCTTCTTTGTGATGGCCGAAAATTACACTACTAAAATGGGGAGGGATACTCACATTATATATAATACAATGTATTAAGAAAATGCTAGGAAATTGCTTAGGGACAAAAACAAAATGAGATTAGTGTAATGTCCCCAACCAACACAACAAGACAAACATATTTTTGTTAATCAAATATTTGATTATAAAATCATATATATCATTAGGTAGAAATCAATTTATGTCTTGTATTTTCCCTTTGATATTTTCGGCCATAGCAATTTATAATATATCATATTTTATTTTGACATCAATAATTATCATATAATTAAAATGATGAAAATAAAAGTAATATATATATATATGTATGTATGTATATATCGGCGCTACATATATATTTATATAATAAAATTTGTTTTGTCAAAAATATAATTATCATATAATTAAAATGACACAAACAAAATATAATTTTAAAATACATATGTATTTTTCGAAATACATATATATATATATAAAATTATCACAACTATATATTTAATATTACTCCACTAGTGTAGTATACTACTCCCTTACAAGTCTTAAGTGTGTGACCCTTTTGTATCCATAACACTGGCAATGATATTAATAAAATTAATATCATAGATAATAAGCGGTATCTAGCAACACATTATTATCCCCAGATTATGAAAAAGACGTTCATCTCATCAATAACTTCTACGACACAAGACATTCTATAACTATTATCCTTCTGTCCTAAATGTCATGATTTAACACAAGGCATGGGATGTGTATCCTTGTATAGTTAAATCAGCTGTTACTGAATCTCAAGTAGACTGGCAGGGATCAGATATTTATCAGTCTCTAGATAGCGACATATCTGGGCATGGCCATGCACTTTTCCAAGTCCTACTATTCAGTGGGCCCATTGACATTATACTTCTATACAGTAGAAGGGACAGATCCTGTATCTGTTATTCACATCTCTAAATATGCTTAGCGGCATACCCAACGCATAACTGTACATCTACCAGTACTTCAGATAGCATTAGTTATGAATCAAAGCATACGGCCCCACATATCAGAGAATGTAATAACTTCAACTCTGAGGATAGTTATAGCAAGGTCGATTTGAGAATACTGATAAACACATTACTGTAGATCCATGCAGTATTCTCAAGATGGGTCAATCTAGTCACATATTATCAATATAATATGCACATAGTACAGATTAAGATATCACAATACCTATAGTCTATGAGACGCAACTATCTCATCCCGTACGTACTAGTCTTGATACGTTATGACGTCCGTATTATCATAAAGTGCGACTAGGGAAATTCTAGACATAGCCTTCATCAAGAAGTAACAGTCTCATAATCAGAACATCGTAGTCCTCATCTATGTTACTGAAGCGCTATCGTCTATGGACTGAAGCTATGTTATGTTACACGAGATATAAAACATACTTCAAGGCCTTTCATTCATGATAAAGTGTACAGTTACATAGGTATTTGATTGCCGCTAGGGCACCTAAATACAACAATCTCCCACTTGCCCTAAGGCCAATCAAGCATTTCTCGAATGCCCATGGACCACGTATGACTCTCGTGTTTAGGCTTTCCCAAAGCCTTCGTCAACGGATCCGCGATATTGTCGTCTGTACCTATCTTGCAAATCTCAACGTCCCCACGTGCAACGATTTCTCGTATGATGTGATAACGTCTAACGATGTGTTTGGTCTTCTGGTGAGACCGAGGTTCTTTCGCTTGTGCAATTGCCCCATTATATATATATATATATATATATATATATATATATATATATATATATATATATATATATATATATATATATATATATATATATATATATATATATATATATATATATATATATTCTTCCTGGATAAAAAAAATGATGAAAAAAATTATTCGAGATAAAAAAGGAGATTAAAAAAATTGAATTATATAATTAAAAGTTTAAATAAAAACACCACAGGGATTATGTGTGTGTGTGTGTGTGCGCGCGCGTGCGTGTATATATGTATATATATATATATATATATATATATATATATATATATATATATATATATATATATATATATATATATATATACATATATATATATTTATATATATATATTTATATATATATATAAAGATCTAATAAATACATATCTAAAGATCTAAAGAATAATAGATCCCGTAATGTAAATCGGAAGATATATTTATGCGATGAACACAAAATAATAAATCACACGAAACCAAACTGGATTTGTTTAAGTGAAAATAAGATTAAATCAAAATTGTGCCCAAATCGTGCAAAAATTTGATGTTGAACAAAACAAAGTTGGAAATGAAACCTTACATGTATGCACCGCCGAAAACAATCGGTTGGTGGGAGAAATGTTAGAGACAGATCCGAAAATGGTAGGAGAGTGGCGACACGGAGATGAACGGAGATGAGCGGTAGAGAGATGGTGGGGGAGCGGCGGAAGAAAAGAGAGGCGTGTAGGAGTATTAGGGTTAGGAAATAAGGCTTTATATATCAATTCACTCCTGGGCCATTTAAAATAATTGGGCCGGACGAATTTTGGGCTACTAATGCTGGTGGGTTGTCTCTTATATTTAATGTATTTTATATATTATATACTCATTCCGTTGTGCGTTACAATGTTTGACTAAACTTATTTTCAAATCATTTTATATGAAAATTGGTGTAAAATTTAAAATAAAAATTACTTATTAAAAAACTATATCAAAAGATTTACAAAAGTAACAAAACTAGAGGTGACATAATTATATTATTTTATCAAATGGGTGACGAAAATATGACAATAAATTGAATAAAGTTTGACCCTATAATATTAAAAGGGAAATTTATTTGTGGATGGAAGGAGTATTAAATTTCAATTATTATAAAAAAAAATAATCATGCATTAATTAGATAAACAAATATTTTTGTTTAAAAAAAAGATAAACAAATATTTTGACAGATTTGATAAATTATGAGAAAGAAGGAATTCGTAAAAAGATAAAGAGAGAAAGATCCATAGAAATGAAGTTCGAAACAAGAATCTTACATCCATAAACGAAGATCCATTGAACGGCGGCATAGAGAGAGACAGGAAGGGAGCGAGACAGGCGACGACGGAAAAGGAGCGACCGAGAGAGAGATTCGGGTTTTCGTTTTGGTAGGGAAGCTAGGGTAGAAAATTAAATATAATTAGGTTTTATTAGTGGGCTAGGTTGAAGGGTTGTAGTGGGCTGGGTTTATAAAATTGGACTGGTAGATTAGTTGAAAAAAAGTTTTTTGGAAGGGACTTAAGTGGGTTGATGGGTTTGAGTATATTCAATTCCGACCCAATTTAGCTCGGGTATGGATTTAATTTTGTCGGGTCAATTTCACATATTTAATTTTTCAATTCAGATTAAATTAAAGATTTAATCGGGTTGGTTGCTGTCAAATAGGGCCATTTTTTGTTATTTTATTTAACATGTCTAAAAATTTATTTTAATAAATTTCTATTAAAAATAATATATTATTTTTAATATATTTTTATACATGTTGTTTTGATGAACTTTTGAAATGTTAACTATTTGTATGTCTATTTTGATTATGACAAATGTTAGTTTTTTGTTATGAAATTTCAAATTTAAAACGATAAATATTAGCAATGTATCATTCTCTACGTTTACAAGAAATGGACAACGTATTTCTTTTTATTGTTAATTTTTTAAGTAAAACATCATATCTTCCGTGTTTGTATGCATATAATGATTATAATGAATATTAGTTTTTTTTTATGAAATTCTAAATTTAGAAGGATAAATATTAGCAATGTATCTTTCTCTACAAATGTAGTTTATAAAGAAGTGTTCCAAAACTTTTAATAATTCATATCGACTTTGCTCATTACTGTATAGAATTTTCTTTTTGGGGAATAATATTAAATTATGTAATCTTTCCGATTTTGTAACATTTTCCATTATTCCAAACATTGACTAAATATATGTAAATTAATAGCCCGTGCATCGCACGGGTACGAGTCTAGTCCAAAACAGGGAAAAGTGATTAGTGGGGCATTATTATAGGGATATGCTAGGGGTACACCAAAGGTGGTGTACCCCTAGCATTTTCCATTATTATATGATGGATTATGCTATGTGTACCCCAAGATTTGTATCCCAATTTGTACCCCGCAGTTTTGCACCAACATTTTGTGTTGGTGTAAAACTAATTTTTGTTAAACGCACCAACATTTGTGTCCGTGTGAATTTTTATTAACGCACCCTTGGTGTAAACCATCGAAATGTTTGTGCAAACCTGTGGTGTACAAATGGGGTATATTTTTTGGTGTAAGTGTAGCATGGTCCTTATATGATACATGTATTCACAGTTCAGCAAATTCATATACGTAGTATCTGCAGATTTAGAAACAGAAGAAATAGTTAATAGTGGAAAAAAAGTACAAAAAGGCCTTACTTGTCATACTAAAAGCACAAATCACTACAAACTAGACATTTTTATGGTGAAGAAGGGAGTATTTGTTAAATAACCCATTCATTCATATCTTACAAATTGCTTGCTTTCTGCAATGACTTGAGAAACCCAACCATGCTGTCATAAACATCTTCTTTGGACCTTACACTCAAAATGAAATCAATGTGACCATAATCGCCTAGATACAGCACATCCGGCTTCCCTTTCAACTCCCTCAGTGTGTGTTCAACATCTGCCACGTCGGCCAAGGCATCATTCCCTCCGTAGCCCATCCACAAAGGCAGGGATTGAGGAATCTCGCTAAGGTCGAATTCCGGGGGGTTCCTTTGGCCATAAAGAATCAAGTTTTTCCATCGCCCGTAGTCGTACTTTGCAAAAGTGCCTTTCCTGATCACTGAAACACCCACACAGATTAGAGAGAGATATTATCACAACATAACAATAAGGATGATGGCATTGCAAGATGAATTACTTTGGAAAAGATGAATCAAATTCTTTGTGGATGATGGGTGTGGTTCATAATCAAGATAGAGATCAATCCTGGAAGAGTTGAAACAGCAGTCCTTCCCTGCAAACATATTCCTGACTCCAGTAAAAGTAAAAGGAAAGGCGCAAAAATATGCAAGTTCGGCGGGGATTCTAATGGACACGGTTTGAGCAGGCGACATTGGGTGATTGAGTGAAATAAATTAGTTGTGTTCAAAGAATTAAAAAGCGGAAACCTGTGATAGCTGATAACATGTCATCACAGTTAACATGTCCATCGCACATCATATCCATGATGCGAGTGGCCAAGACACTGAAAAAAAAATTATTAACAGCATTGAAAAATAATTCGAGGGCTTAATTTCAAAACAACTAAAATACAATACTAGTAAAACCTCTTGAAATTAAGTTCATGCACGCCCAACGCAAGAATCACCTGTTCAAAGAGAAACATGTTTAGCATGATATATTCTACACTGAATCCTCATCACCAGCACTAGTAACAAGGAGTCATCCAAATACCTCATCAAGATACATCTTGACCATTCTAAGGACAAAAGTGGATGTCATATGATCCAAATACGAAATAGGGCAAAGGAGTGCTGCAGCTTCAACCATTTCTACTATATTTGGCTGGGTTAAAGCGGCCAGAGAAATTATTGTGCCCTGAAAAAAGAAAGAATGTTAAAAAAAGAAGTAAACTACGAGGCAACACAAAGCTTGGTATGTAAAAAGAATTTATACCTGAGAGTGCCCCACAATGGAAACCTTTGAGTTTGTGATTGAATATACATAGCGTGTCATCTCTGCTAGATCGTAAAGAGCCAACTCTTGCCAGCTCCAGTCCCAGAAATCCTTCAAAGAATTATGTCAAACATGTGATGTGAACTTCCATGCATGTGGCATAAATTTCAAAACACATAACTGCAATACCCAATCGACCTTATCTTTCTCAGTTAGAAATACATGTCCATGGCTCCAGCGAGTTCCTCGCACATTTCCAACCCAAACATCAAATCCATGATCAGCAAGTATAAATCCCAACGATTGGTTGGCAGAATTCAGAAACCACGAATCTCCTGCCTGTTTTGAACAAAAAAGTGCCAAAATCTTAGTAAAATTCACAAGAAACTTTAAGCTGACTGATCTCGAAACAATCCTACGCTAGAAAAATTCACATTTGAGAATCCATGGGGCAAATAACTTCTTTTATTCCACTAGTAAGCTAAGTGACAAACGTAAGTCCAACAAAGGTGGATTCAGATTAAACCCTTAGAGTAAGAATGACACCGTTAAATCCAATACAATGTCTCGGAGAAGAAATTACCATAAAAAGACCGTGAAGGAGAAGAACGGGGGGACCCAATTCGCCATTGACAATTCCTGAGCCGGACCCAACCCGTTGTAGCCCAAGAACATATCCATCCTTAGTTTCCGTCTACAATGAAAAATCAAACAACCACCTTCTATAAGCCAAAACTATTCAACAATATCCTCACAATGAAACATCAAACAAAAATAGGCATAAAATACTGGAAGATGGTTGTGGGAAATTTACGGAGTGCTCCGAGCAAGAGAAACCGGCAGGTTGGATGAGGTGAGAACAGAGTCCAGTGACACCAGACTTGAGGCGGATGTTCGGAAACCCGGCAAAGCTTCCAGCGGAATCGGCGGCTGAAAAGAAGAGAGGCATAATTACAAGTAGTAAAGCAATCGGATGCCGCATTTCTCCCGGCCGGTTACTGCCCCGCCGGGTTAACAGCGATGGCCGATAGACATTTGCGCGGCCGAAGATTGCTTTGACGTTTGCTAAAGAATCCACCAGGATAAATGGGAGAAATTTCATACTCCCTCCCTCCTAAATTATTTGTAACATTTTCTTTTTTAATCGTCGCGGGAATTTTTATTTATTTTTACATTTTCATTGGTTATTTGATAAAATAAAATATTCTTGACATCTCTTATTTAAAAAAAACTTTTCATGTAGTTTTTTGATATGTAAATTTTATTTTTTTATTTTTATACCAATATGTAAATAAAATGAGTTAAAAAAATTTTATATTTTGACTCGGGAATACAAGTGTAGCAAATATTTAGGGACGGAGGGAGTATCAATATATATACTAGTATTTTAACCCGTGTCATGCACGGGATGATACAAAATTATTTGTGATTCTACAATATGGAATATTAAAATGACTTTGTTTTTTTATGATACATATCATTTAGACATCAAATATAAATGATATAGGTTTATTGAATTTATATAAATTTATAATTTTTATTCCCGTATAAATTAAAAAAAATACAAAAAATAGTAGTGATTCTATAAATCTTTTCCCCAGCATAAATTTTAAAAAGCTTAAATTAGCGATTTTATGATTCTACCATTAAAAAACATGATTTTCTCCCCCACATTAATTGAGATTAGCAAAAGAATGATTCTCCCACCCTCGCATTGAATACAAAAATTGATTCATCTCTACTGCATTATTTTAAAATAAAATATTGGATTAGCGATCTTATGACTCTACTATTAAAAATATTTATTTGAAAAAAATTAAAATACAACAATTCTTCTCCCCGCATCAATTTTGAAAAAAAATATTAATAAAAAAGTAGTGCTACAATGATTCTGAAGCAAAAAAGAGAAAGATTAAAATAGAAATAAAATATAAGAAAATAACAAATATAGAATCTTTATGTTTTATCTGCAAAATAAGAACTATAATATGAATAAGACCAACATATAATACAAAAATTACAATGAAATGTCAATATACAATGTCACTTTACATTGCAATAGTACCATTTTGTAGATAAAAACATGTGACTCTTATTTTGT
>NQVE01000041.1:0-22780 GCA_003260385.1 Cuscuta australis | reverse complement strand
TATACAGTGTTTACACCCTATCACATTTCCTTCATTAGTTTGTTTATCTTGTTTTTTGAACACCTTTCATTCCATAAGTGTAGTATCGGTTTAATCATATTATCTCAACTCTTGAGCATAGTACTTCTTCATTTCTTATTTGGCCTTTTTTAAAATGTGATAGCTATACCAGGCCTAAAAAATGTTGAAAAGTTTTGAGCAATGGGCAGTGTAAAATATAGAGTTGAGCTACGCACACCAACCATGATCAAAATGGGTTTTTTCTCAACTCTTTGAACTATTATTTTAATTTCAAGTACATGCTTAGACGGTACATGTCGAACATTATTACTTCATCCAAAATGTGAAGTCACTTATCTTCTGCTTTGGAATTCTAATTTTTAAATTCACTACTTTAGAGTCGGGGCAAAACCTATTGTACACACACTCTTCTTAGAACCTAATTTAGGGTGTCTCTTCACATGCATTACCCTAGGCGAGCAAAGGTATAGGTGGTTTTCAAATTAAAGTTAGAACATTCAAAACTACATGTGTGCAATACCAAATAATTCATGCATAAAAGCTATAGAACAAGAAAAATACTTGACCATCCGTCCCACTCTATGTAAGTGTAGAAATCAAGAAAAGTGGAATTTGTTTTCCTGCCTAAAGGCATCCGTAAAAGAAACAACAAAATCTGACCTCAAAAAAAGGGTAGCTAGCGTTAAAGAAAATCAGAGTGAGGTAGTGTTCTATATATTAACGATCTAGAAAAGGAATAGCTTGGCTGACTCAACTGGTAGGGGATGATTCTGGAGTAGATGGATCGAAATATTTCTTCATCCCCGAGAGAAGTTTGATGGTACGGAGTGCACACTTACTTGAGTTTGTTATGATTAAGTCTCGTTTTTAACGGGAGTTCAAAGGCGGCAACCCTTCCAACTTCCAAGGGGCAGAGCTCCTGCGGAGTGCACGCTTCTTTGAGTTTGTTAAACTCTTTTCCTTTTTTATGGAAATCAAAATCTAGAATTAGAAAATTTAGAATTTGTTAGAAAGTCATCTCACATCGGAATTTCATTAGCAAAATAATTGATATATAAGCTCTTGAGTTGAACTAACTAATGGAAAATGCTTGGTTCACAAACCCAAACTTTACAAACTTCACAAACATACCATTTGTGAACTTCAATAAAAAATTAAATAGTCTAAAATAATTTTAAAATGAGAATCTAAACCATAAATATGTTAGAATAAGTGTCCTTCACTAGAGGGGGGGGGGGTGAATAGTGAGGCACGAGAATGTTTATAAATTTTCGCGGAATAAAATTGCAGGAATAAAGTAAAGAGCGGAATAAAAAGGAGTAAAGGGAGCACACCAAGATTTACCCTGGTTCACCACAACTTGTGGCTAATCCAGCCTCCCGAGAGACTCTCTCGAGCTACACTACTTCCGTTAAGCTTACGGGTGCTTAACAAACCGTTACAACCTGAGAACTCGAGTCCCACGAGCCTCAATACACTTGCTCGGAGATACCGCACTCCAAGACTTCAACTCGAAGGAAAATACCTTTCCTTCGTACAACCAAGGGAAACAAGCTTCCCTAAACGTGTTTACAACACTAAGAACACTCAAGAACAAGACTCTCTTTAAGAGTAGATGTTGAGTAAACTATATACGCTCAAGAACAACTCAAACTTCACAAACTGGCTCTAGAAAGCTATGAAAAAATAATGATGTTTGGATGCAATGATAATATGAATAAAGTGAAGTGAATTGATGAGAAAAGCAGACCCAAACACCCCTTTTTATAGTGCCAAAATAGGCTCCAACGGACCAATGCATTAAAGGGGTGATTGGCTTGATTTAAGGGATTGAATAAATTTGGGATCTGCAGAATATTGGCTTCCCATCAATGTTTGGAACTTACCCATCGCTGGTAAGCCAATTTTGTAACACCCTAATCCGTTCAGGTCTGCAGCCCCTTCCGGACTAAAGTATTAACTTGGTAATTGTAAAAATTTAAAACTTTTCAAACACTTTTATTTATCATAATAATATTTTTCATAACACATACAGTACGGAGTATTCAACAATATTGCGGAAGCGAATTTAATTTTGACATATCATAAATCATTTCAAACTTGTCACATCCATCCCGACAATCTCGCCCCATCTGCCGCCAGGATCACATTGTGCTTTCTGCTTATCTGCGTGTAGCAAATAAAACACACTACACGCTCAGCGGTAAAGCTGAGTAAGCATATCTAATGCGTCGAACATCCATATAAATTGAATCTAAATTCATAATCAAATCATTTGATATCATGCACACAATGTTCATTTCATACATTCACAGTTTTGGTATTGTTCAGTTCATGTCAATACATTTTATTCAATTCAGATACTATTTCAATAGTGCTCTTAAATTATTCTTAATCTAAGGCCAGATTATAACAATGCTCTTAGCTATTCTTAGTCTAAGGCCAGATCATAATAACGCTCTTAGCTGTTCTTAGTCTAAGGCTAGATCATAATTTCCGTAACCAGATTCTTAAAAAGGCAATCATTAATCAGACACTTAAACTATCATTAGTTTAAGGCAATCGATTCCGGACACTTAACTGCAGTCAGTTAAGGCAATCAGACACTTAAACTATCACTAGTTTAAGGCAAATGGTTCAGACACTTAACTGTAGTCAGTTAAGGCAATCAGACACTTAAACTATCACTAGTTTAAGGCAAATGGTTCAGACACTTAACTGTAGTCAGTTAAGGCAACAACATTACAGCGATTGATCAACATTAGATCGGGCATTCCCAAACGAGTGATCTTCTAGTTTGGTCTATGAATCCCATTTATGCGTTTTTATCTAATTCATCAAATGTTCATGTTTTCATAAGCCTATTCTAATACAAGATCTATTCTAGAGGTCTTCTAGATAGCCTTTAACATCAATTAACTAATAGGTATATCTTAGAGTTCTTCTAAATACCGTTTAACAATACAATTTGTTTAATAATTATCAATATATTCATTACTCTCATGGCTGAATCATCAATAATTATTTTGATGAGTTAGTTCATTATTCATGATTATCCATAAGTATCATTCATCATAATCATTAATCAACATAACAATTGATAACAAATAGCGGCCTAGTTTTGAGTGTTAACACTCGAACTTACCGTCATACATCACATAATGTTTATATGTCACAAACATCATTTTTATTGTACAAAATCATATTTAGATTGTTCTTAATTATTTTCAAAGAATATTTCTGAGAATATTTTCGTGGCACTGGAATTGAGGAAAAATCAATTTATTCAGTAAATAATAATCGATTAATAATTAAAATCGATTTATAGTTTATAAATAATCGATTTTTAGCTAAAATGTGGGAAAATCGATTATTTGATGAATAATAATCGATTAATAATAAAAATCGATTATTAGTTTATAAATAATCGATTATTATACTACAATCGATTTATTCTTTATAAATAATCGATTATGTTTTTCTGACTTCGAACACCCTCATCTGAACAAAGTTTTAATCGATTCTATGGAGTCATTAATCGATTTTTGGCTACTGTTCATCATCTTCTTCCTCTGGTCAGTTTCGAGTATTATCATTTTTAATCACCAAACTTCAATTAAATTATATAGTAATGTTCTCCAAGGTTCATAGATCATTTTGGAATCATTAAAATATCTTTTTAACATCAAATTCAAGGTTTATGATTTTCTTGGTTCTTAAGTATGTCAAACACAAAAACTCAACCAAATGACCATTTATGAACGCAGAAACGACCTATATGAACATTCTAGTCGTTAGATATATCTAAGGGCTTACCTCGAAACTTAACGGAGATTTTGGAAATTTTCCGGCGAAACTTCCGGCCGATGGAATAGGTCTCTGATTGGGACCAATTTTGGTTCCAGTCGGGTACACTTTTTTTGGTCCAACTTTCTCTGAATTGAAATCCGTTCGCACCGTTGCGATCAGACAGTCGAATTCTATTCAACGATATACTTTTCATAATTATTTGTAATACTTTTTCCGACATCATATTTTTTTGGGTGGTTGACTTTGATAGAGTCAAAATTGGTTCAATTGACCTTTCTCATAAAAGCTTCTCTCATTTAATTCATATCAATTATTCTAATGATTTATTTTCAACAAATCAATTCAATATTTACATTCTAAACAAATTCTTTATTTACTCTTGATTTGGATCTGTACTCAGGTTCCCAATCAAGACCACACAAATATTCCACATATTGGATTTATCTCTATGAGACTTATCCAGATTTTGACATTAGATGTCAAAACAAATTTCATATCGGCCTAAAGCCCAACAACAATTTATTTTAATCAAAACGAATTTGATTAATTGATTATTTATTCATTAATAATTCTAGGGTATATTTTGGGGCGTTACATTTCTCCCCCCCTTAAAAAGGAATTTCGTCCTCGAAATTCTTCTTAGGTTCAACGTTCAACGTTTTGTAATGATCTCACTGATCATGACCGTTTCATATTCATATGGTTATGTCGCTATATTTCGGATACGTATTCTCAAGTCATTGATTTCACCAAACTCGTTCAATCTTCGAGAGATTAACAATTTTCGTTTGAGCAAGGTCTTCACTGATCCTTTGGTACTTATGACAAAAATTCCTTCAGAGTTTATAGTATTGCATACTTGACATATAGCTTTGTTCAGTTATGAGTCTTATTTGTACGTCCTTGGTTAACAGAATCGATTGAAAATTTCTTCAATACTCTTGAATGGTCTTTGATAAGCACAATTGAAGTTTGTTTCAATTCATACGTTGTAACGTAGTCTTTCAATTACTCAAGGGGTCGTTGTCTTCAGGGCAGTAACCATTTGACTTTTCATCTTAGATTTGAACGGATTTCAATTCAGAGAAAGTTGGACCAAAAAAGTGTACCCGACTGGAACCAAAATTGGTCCCAATCAGAGACCTATTCCATCGGCGCCTCCCAGCGCACTAGCCAATCCATCATCATCATCCTGCGTCTTCTTCCCTCTCACCTTCTCTATATAAGGAATTCAATCTTACTCAATTCTTCTTTAAAACACTCCATATTTCTTTCTATTCTGTTCCTTGTTGAGAGAGGAGTGCACTGGTGCTGCCATTTTGTTGTGAAGTTGCCGGAGCTAGCCACAAATCTCGCCGGAAGTTTCACCGGAAAATTTCCAAAACCTCCGTTAAGCTTCGAGATAAGCCCTTAGATATATCTAACGACTAGAATGTTCATATAGGTCGTTTCTGCGTTCATAAATGATCATTTGGTTGAGTTTTTGTGTTTGACATACTTAAGAACCAAGAATCATAAACCTTGAATTTGATGTTAAAAAGATATTTTAATGATTCCAAAATGATCTATGAACCTTGGAGAACATTACTATATAATTTAATTGAAGTTTGGTGATTAAAAATGATAATACTCGAAACTGACCAGAGGAAGAAGATGATGAACAGTAGCCGAAAATCGATTAATGACTCCATAGAATCGATTAAAACTTTGTTCAGATGAGGGTGTTCGAAGTCAGAAAAACATAATAGATTATTTATAAAGAATAAATCGATTATAGTATAATAATCGATTATTTATAAACTAATAATCGATTTTTATTATTAATCGATTATTATTCATCAAATAATCGATTTTCCCACATTTTAGCTAAAAATCGATTATTTATAAACTATAAATCGATTTTAATTATTAATCGATTATTATTTACTGAATAAATCGATTTTTCCTCAATTCCAGTGCCACGAAAATATTCTCAGAAATATTCTTTGAAAATAATTAAGAATAATCTAAATATGATTTTGTACAATAAAAATGATGTTTGTGACATATAAACATTATGTGATGTATGACGGTAAGTTCGAGTGTTAACACTCAAAACTAGGCCGCTATTTGTTATCAATTGTTATGTTGATTAATGATTATGATGAATGATTATTATGGATAATCATGAATAATGAACTAACTCATCAAAATAATTATTGATGATTCAGCCATGAGAGTAATGAATATATTGATAATTATTAAACAAATTGTATTGTTAAACGGTATTTAGAAGAACTCTAAGATATACCTATTAGTTAATTGATGTTAAAGGCTATCTAGAAGACCTCTAGAATAGATCTTGTATTAGAATAGGCTTATGAAAACATGAACATTTGATGAATTAGATAAAAACGCATAAATGGGATTCATAGACCAAACTAGAAGATCACTCGTTTGGGAATGCCCGATCTAATGTTGATCAATCGCTGTAATGTTGTTGCCTTAACTGACTACAGTTAAGTGTCTGAACCATTTGCCTTAAACTAGTGATAGTTTAAGTGTCTGATTGCCTTAACTGACTACAGTTAAGTGTCTGAACCATTTGCCTTAAACTAGTGATAGTTTAAGTGTCTGATTGCCTTAACTGACTGCAGTTAAGTGTCCGGAATCGATTGCCTTAAACTAATGATAGTTTAAGTGTCTGATTAATGATTGCCTTTTTAAGAATCTGGTTATGGAAATTATGATCTAGCCTTAGACTAAGAACAGCTAAGAGCGTTATTATGATCTGGCCTTAGACTAAGAATAGCTAAGAGCATTGTTATAATCTGGCCTTAGATTAAGAATAATTTAAGAGCACTATTGAAATAGTATCTGAATTGAATAAAATGTATTGACATGAACTGAACAATACCAAAACTGTGAATGTATGAAATGAACATTGTGTGCATGATATCAAATGATTTGATTATGAATTTAGATTCAATTTATATGGATGTTCGACGCATTAGATATGCTTACTCAGCTTTACCGCTGAGCGTGTAGTGTGTTTTATTTGCTACACGCAGATAAGCAGAAAGCACAATGTGATCCTGGCGGCAGATGGGGCGAGATTGTCGGGATGGATGTGACAAGTTTGAAATGATTTATGATATGTCAAAATTAAATTCGCTTCCGCAATATTGTTGAATACTCCGTACTGTATGTGTTATGAAAAATATTATTATGATAAATAAAAGTGTTTGAAAAGTTTTAAATTTTTACGATTACCAAGTTAATACTTTAGTCCGGAAGGGGCTGCAGACCTGGACGGATTAGGGTGTTACAAAATTGGCTTACCAGCGATGGGTAAGTTCCAAACATTGATGGGAAGCCAATATTCTGCAGATCCCAAATTTATTCAATCCCTTAAATCAAGCCAATCACCCCTTTAATGCATTGGTCCGTTGGAGCCTATTTTGGCACTATAAAAAGGGGTGTTTGGGTCTGCTTTTCTCATCAATTCACTTCACTTTATTCATATTATCATTGCATCCAAACAACATTTTTCATAGCTTTCTAGAGCCAGTTTGTGAAGTTTGAGTTGTTCTTGAGCGTATATAGTTTACTCAACATCTACTCTTAAAGAGAGTCTTGTTCTTGAGTGTTCTTAGTGTTGTAAACACGTTTAGGGAAGCTTGTTTCCCTTGGTTGTACGAAGGAGACGACTATGAATAAACGCCTAATGTTGAATAACATTCGCAAAGCTGCTGTCAAAGATCCTCATGTGGACTGAAGATGATCAGATTGCTGATTTAAACACGAACGTCTAGAATCAATAAACTTTGTTGCCTAAAAGTATCCCATTCTGATGACTAACTCATTACGACGCAAATATGCGATTATATTATACGAATCGAAATAGTTCATTCAGCAACAATTCCTTGCAAAACCTTGTTGAAATATCAAACAAGGAAATTGACGTTATCCTTATTTCGTATCTATGACTTATTTGATCAGCTTAGAGAATCCATCGTGCTTTCTAAGATTGACTTACGGTCAAGGATACTACAACATCTCTGTTAAGACAGACAAACTGACGATCAAGAATCGCTACCCTTTACTATGTATTGACAATCTGTTCAGTCAAATTCAAAGGAACCTACTTGCTAGAAGCTATGGATAGCTCAATCTTGTTGAATGAAGTGACGCATTGTTATGATATGATTAGTGACTTAAACATCGATATAGTCTGAATAAATATCCGTTGTCAACTCGTCAAGAATCCTAACGAAGGAATTTCTATTATTGTAGCATGAGTCAAGAAACCGCTCACGATCAAAGTAACCAAGCGCCAAGCGATGGGCACGAAAATGTTCATATTGAAGTATCTAGTTTCACGCCTCCTATTCAAAGTGAACAAGTGAACTCACTATATGTTCCCCAAAATGATCAAAATATTGGAGATCAACCCGACGCTATGCTACCTACCTTAATGGTAAACTTCTTACAACAAATGACTAATGCCCCTGTGTTTCAACCACCTCCACCACAACCTCGTTTGACCACTTTCAAAACCTTGAAAGATAATGGTGCTGAGGAGTTTCTGGGAGATCGAATTTCCGAACCCCAAATTGCTCTTGAATGGATCGAGCAGACCGCTCGTGTACTACAAAATTTGAACATACCTCTCGTTGATCATCCAAAATTTGCATCTCAATTGCTCCGCAAGGAAGCCTACGAATGGTGGAAACGTACTGACGAGAATCCAAACACACCCAAACCTTGGACTTGGGAATTCTTCGATTGGGCGTTCAAGAAGGAATATATACCAGCTCGATTCCGTGAAGAGAAACGTGCTGAATTTATCAAATTAAAGCAAGGAGATATGACACTCCCTGAATACCGACAAAGATTTGTCCATCTCGCTCAATTTGCACCCACGCTGGTGAGTACAACGGCGGACCGCATTGAGGAGTTTCGCAAAAGACTTCGACCTGACCTCAGGCCGCACGTATCTACTATTCAAACTATGGATTTCATTGAGGCATACGATCTAATCTCCAAAGCCGAAAAAGATCTAAGTGATTACTATGAAAGTCTGAAGAATGTCAATCCAAATGAACGACCAAAATCAAATGGGAAGAAACCCCTACAAGAAATTAATTGTGCCATTCACTCGAAAAAGAGAAAATTAATGACAATTCAATCGACGTCATCCATGAACAAAATGAGGATATGGAAACATCCAAAGTGTAATGTTTGTAAAAGACACCATCCGGGAGATTGCTGGCTTGCACAAGGATTATGTCTAATTTGTGGTGAACCTGGACATTTACGAAGAGAATGTCCCTCTAACCCTGAATCATATTCAGTTACTTCTGTCCAAAATCAACCTGTTCGCTCAGGAACAAGTCAACGCTCTAAAACACGAAGCAATTCAAAGAGTCCAACCCAAGGATGATACTCTGTGAAGATCCTAAAGTGCTACAATGGCTCGAGGATATATTGAATAATGTAGAAACCTTATGTAAACAAGAAATTATCTTTCAATTTGAATCTCAAGAATATTCATATGAAAAATAATGCTGTTTGGATGCAATGATAATATGAATAAAGTGAAGTGAATTGATGAGAAAAGCAGACCCAAACACCCCTTTTTATAGTGCCAAAATAGGCTCCAACGGACCAATGCATTAAAGGGGTGATTGGCTTGATTTAAGGGATTGAATAAATTTGGGATCTACAGAATATTGGCTTCCCATCGATGTTTGGAACTTACCCATCGCTGGTAAGCCAATTTTCCTTCAGTTTTGAAGCCAACGGTTACCTACCCATCGATGGGTAAATGCTTCCCATCGCTGGGTGGGAGGTTGACTTTCAAATAAGGAAAGAATCAGCCTTAAATGACTTCTAACGGTCATGCCTTCCCATCGATGGTTAAGCCTTCCCATCGCTGGGTTCCCATCGATGGGTAAAGCTTCCCATCGCTGGGTAAGGGCATTCTGCCTTGTGGTAATGTTGCACCAAGGCTTTAACATCGATGGGTAGAACTTCCCATCGCTGTTTGGCATGGTTCTGGAAATTGGTTTGGCTAAGGGACTGCTTACCCATCGATGGGAAGATCTTCCCATCGCTGGGTGGCATGATTCTGGAATCTCGGGATCACTTACTCATGCATGGGTAAACTCTACCATCGCTGGGTAGATGGCTAGCCCAGAACCATGGCCTAGCCGACCGGCGCTCAAACCCGACCGAAAAATGCAAAGTTCTCCAAAGTAAAAACTAAGTATTTAAAACACTTATTTAATGTATTGTGATTTCAAAACAAGCTTTGTAAGTTGAAAACCACGTCGTTAATGTAAAAACCATGGTTGACCAAGTCAACACCGTACACGGGTGGTTTTCACCAAAAGACAAAACCGGAAGGTGGTTTTCATGATGTTTTGATTGGAGAACCATTTAAATGCATTCAAAAACAATTCCCACAAAAAAAGACTCTAAAACCACTTCATTTAAGTGAAAACCACGGCTAGCCAAGTTTATGCCGTTTCGCGTGGTTTTTATCAAATGACAAAAAACGAAAGGTGGTTTTTGAAGTGTTTTTGATGGAAAACTATTTAAATGTGCCCAGAAGTAAAAACCAATCATAAAAAGTTGAAAACCACTTGGTTAGTTCGGACGCCAAAAACCAACGCCGAAAACCGAATGCCGAACGCCGGTTTCTGAAACCCGAACGCCGGATGGCTTGATTTTTGGTTTGGGCGAACACCAAGTGTTTTTAATGTTTTAAACATGTTTGAAAAACATTTTTATGATGTGTGAAATGTAATGAAAAGAATTTTAGCCTAAAGAGCCAAGGTGTAAAGGTTGGGTCGGTCTTGATCACAATTATGACCGACTCAACAACACTAAGACTACGGTCTTTGTTCTTGTTCTTCTTTTGGGTCTTGTTCTCTTGATTTCTTCTTATATTTATTTCTCGCCTTGTATATTCAATAACTTGTCTCGTTCACGCCGGTTTGGCATTATCAAAACCTGTCATAAAAACGAACACGGCTTTAGTACGAAAACACGATAAACCCGTGTTTCAACAAAATAGCATTGCTCCTAACTAATCGATTGAGTTCAATCTTTTAATGTGGTTCAACCCAAGTGTCTTATTACTCAATCCAGTTGTTCATACCACATCCTAATTCTATCAGAGTATGTTTTAGTCCATCTCGTTTGTCAAGGTGTCCATCTAGATGTTCATTCCTAACGGCCCATTAGTCTTTAGCCCAGTTGTCCGTATGAAGTATACCCAACTGCCTGTGGTCCGTTTAACACGATTGCTCGTCTGGAAGTCCATACCCAGCGGCTCGTGGTATTTGCTAATGGATGTGGATGGTTTAGTGGGTGGATAGTATGTTATACTACTGCATAATACTTGTAAACAAAACATTATTGCTATGGAGCTAAAGAGACAAGCTTGAAGATTCCACCATAAAGTACAACACTTGGTTTCAATGGCATAAAGATCCCAAAATTGCTATTGAGGATTATGTTCGAAGTATAACATGGTGGGTATGGTTTACATTGCTAATTAGGGGCTTACAATGTCAGTATTTTGTTTGAATTTCCACTAAGGTCTGAAAGATGTTGTGAACTTAGATGCACCCTTTGTTCAAAAGAGTAATCAATTATTATTCTTTGTTGAAAAGATTGAATAACTGACATATTTTCCTTCATGTATATTTTAATTTCTCATGCTTTAGTTTAACACGCTGAATTTACCTTCCATGAGACACAAGGTAAGTTGCATGCACATGTTCCTGTATGTTATGTCATGTGTACATGTTCTTCTATTTGCCTTTATGTTCATGTAGGAATATTTTAATGTTTTGTGTAATTTAAGAATATCACACCCTAAGATTTTTTTATTTTGTAGTCAATGGTCAAGATATTTGATTTCTCTACAATCTTGTCCCACACTTTTCCTCGTGTATGGCCTTTGGCCACTGCCTCCCTTTCTTCGTTGCAATGGATACACTTCTTCATTATGGTGACTGAACTGCTTAGTCCTCCCATCATCCCATGCTTGCAATACAGTCATATCTATAAATAGACCTGGCAAAACGGTCGGTCAGGTCGGGTTCGGGTTCGGTCACATCGAATTCGGGTCACTTCGGGTTCGGGTCTAAGGATGCTTGTTCATGACCCAGAGCTATCGGGTTCGGGTTGACCCAACGGGTTAAGAGGCGTATTTAAAAATTGTAAATTTTGCATTCAGAGATGAAGTGATCAATGCATTTTTTCAAAACATAGAAAAAAAATCATTCAAAACAACAAAAAAGTAAACATAGCAAAAAATTTTAAACATCATCATCTCCCAAATGAACCATTCAAGCACACTAATCAAAATACCAAATAATTTAGAGTTCAAACAAAATGATTAGAAGTTCATTCTCAAGTGAAGTCATTCCCCATATCAATTTGAGTACATATGGCTAATGAGGAATGGGCCAAATGGCTTTTATGCTACTCCAGGAGAAAAATAATATCACGTAAATGGAAAACATAGATTAAACAATACTCCCATTACTTCGTAAATAGAAAAAAGTCAAAAAACTGATTTTAAATTCTAAGTTTTTAACTTTTAAGAGAGAGTTAAACATGAGTTACATCCAACTGAAGATGATGAATTAGGATTAGCAATTCCACTATTGTGCTTGTTTCTTAGGTTCCAAAAATCCCAACTTTTCTTGTGAAGAATAAAGAATTGTAGCTGTCAAAAGCCAGACCCAAAAAATTGTACCTAGACCCAAATATAGACCCAAATACTCTACAAGTCTACAAAGAAAATACTCCGTAATTGTATAATCTAATGGAACAAAACCCAAATAAATGTGGCTGTCAAAAACAAAGGAAAGAAAACAAAAAAAATTGAACATCAACTAGACAATCGGATCGGGTAATCAGATCGGGTTTGCTAGAAGGTTTGGAGTTCGCCGTCGTTTTGGCCGCATCGTACCAGGAGCGTCCTCAATTGCCGTCCCCGCCAGCGATTCCGCCCGTGCTTCGATTCCGGCTCGCGAGACGGCACGAAATTGCCGGAAGATGGCAACGATCAGCGGAGAAAAGTCGAGATGGAGAGTCGGCCGATGGAGAGAGGGTGCAATTAGGTTTAACGGGTTTGAGTACGGTATTATTTGTCTATTTGATATTTGAGTAATAAATAAAAATATAAAATCTTAGTTTTAGAGTGCTTAACCCGTCGGGTCAGACCCGACCCGACCCGACCCAAAATTTTAACGGGTCTTCGGGTTCGGGTCACAAAAATCATGTTCAAAACCCGCTAATTTCGGGTCGGGTTTTGAGTAAAAAACGGGACGAGTCATATTTTGCCAGGTCTATCTATAAATAAAATTAAATGATTTGATGCGAATTATTGAAACTATGTCCACATTTTATTACGTGTTCATGGAATTAAATGTATTCTTGAGAAGTGAAAACACATTTTTAGTTATTGATACATTATTAAATGTTCTTGGACATATGCTTTGGTTTCGTATTCATCGAATTAAAGTGAGAATAATTGACCGAAGCCAATGGTGAGCTTTGTGTCATCTGACCGAAGCATGTCGTCTCACCGTAGAGTGTCATCTCACTGAAGTCAATATATATATATATATATATATATATATATATATATATATATATGTAAAATTCCGCATTTAATTTTATAGATAGTCATTTATTTATGAAATTTATATTTTACAATTTGAAATAAATTACTTATCGTGCAACGCACGGGTAAAATATAGTAAGAGTAAGAGACAACTTATTTAAAATCAAAATTTGAAGTGTTTTTTAATAAATGGAGTGCTAATACTTATATCATTGATCTATGGTCCTTGATAGGACTAGATTTTACCCGTGCGATGCACGGTCAAGATAATATAATAATAAATTATTTTATTTGGGTAAAGAATAAGTTTTTTAGAATGTTTTATTATGGTGAAAAATACAATTTAATATATATCACACCCGAATACTGCATGTATCGAACAACAATGCACCGATTTCGTGATAATATCATATGTTGCACGTTGTTCAATTAAGAAAAAATGTTGATTGCATAATCAATTTTAACCCCTGCGATGCAGAGCCAGAATATTAAAATAATAACTTAGTCCCTGCCATAATAAACATCTCATATTTGAATCACAACAAATAAGACACCATTTTGTCACAAACACAGAAGCGATAATTCAAAAATTTATTGCTCGAGAAAGGAAATGAATGAAGAACATTCCAAGCTAATGAGAGGCTGAGTCAGCAAAATAATACCGTAGCACACATTTCCATATGGATCGGCATTGAATCTTTTAGGACCAAAGCTTGCATTCCTGGAATGTTGCAGTAAACTAAATTTTACTAATATTCATGTTGGAATTACAAACACATGAAAGAAGTAAAAATACACGGTTCAGTTTTTAAGGATGATGAGAACGTTAACAATTAGTAAGAGTATTACAAACCTTTCTTTGATACTGAGTAGGTGGCTCATTCCATTGTTATTACTCCAAAATCTGAGAAGAACTCTTTAATTATACTGTTTCTTGATCTTGGCCTTTTCTTAATGTCCAAAGAATTCAGAGTTGAACCATAAGATAAGATACCTTCTTTTGAGAACAACAGTTGCTAGAGAAGGGTCAATCTTTGTTTTTTATTCCATGTAGTAGTGAGGGAAAACATGGGAAACAACTATTTGAGTACCCTTCAATTCATCAAACAGGTAGTGGCTCTTATTTTCCTGGGAAAATCTGCAAACTAAAATGAGAAGGGACCTGCTTGGGACCTTGAAGGTGGACAACAACACAATAGAACTAAAACGAAGTAGAAAAAAGCAGAAAACACACTGCAAATTGTGTGGGCCTATGTGCGAATAACTTGTGTAATGTTGGGTGAAAATTTCTCTCCCAACTCTGCAAATTATGAAACTGTAGAGGATACCTGTGAAGATGATCAAAAGTAGAAATTGACCCTGCACTGTCATAGTCTAAAACCATTACCATCCGTCTTTCCACCCTCTCGCCATGGACACCTACTCTATGAATACAAAAAACTTAAAATACAACTATAGATATAAAAAAATTAAAATAGAAATAACAAAAGGGTGTTACCTTCTTCATGTATCAGTGAATCCAACCCCTTATTCTTTTTCTTGTTCTCCGATTGGCTACCGACTCATATGTAAAATGACGGCGGATAGATCCATGGGCTTCCATCAGCAAACCTACAACCTTCATTATGAATTATATGAGCTGTGAAACTATAAAAGGAAGAAGTAGAGGAGGTGAGAAAAAAGGAGAGATGTGATGGGGTAAGAAAACTGAGCGGCTGAGAAACGCTGCAGTTAGCGGACAGGTTGAGACTGACTTTTTTTTTACGCTTCACGCGTAAAAATTTGGGCGGGATAATATTCCTGCCGCTATTGTAAATAGAGAGATACTCCCTCCGTCCCACTATATTCGTCCACTTTTGACTTTTGAAACTGTTCATCTAAGCACTTTGACTCATCAAATTCTCTCAATGTGTAAGCCTAAATATAGTCATGTGTGATCTTGTTTGATTTGTCTTAACATATAGATTATTAATATATAATTTCTATAATTTTTTAATATACAAATTACAAGATAAAATTGATTAAAGAAGTGTATTGGATGGTGTGCAAAAATGAAAGTGGACAAATATAGTGGGACGGAGGAAGTACTTATTAGAGTCAATACCCCATTTAGAACTATAACCAAGAAATATGGCCTGTGTAAATAAACAATTGCAGAAAAAACCGTTGAAAAACCTTGCATAGCTTATATTCCAAATGAGCCAATTACTGTCTAGCTTAAAACTTACTAAACTCTTGTAGAGCCTGCTCCAAGGATGAAGGCTTATATGAAGCTCTTAGATAGCTAAAACATCATGTGTACAGAAAGTGTACAGTAGGGATCTAAAATGCAAGTGATAATGCAAAGATAGCTAACCCTCAAAGCCTTGTCAAAGAATACTCTAAAGGATAAAACACCCAAAACAAAATGAGCATAATTAACATCCAATAGCTATCCAATAGAGGTTAAATCTTCATATGTTTCAAGTTTGAAATCATTGGGCCCGGGATAATTAGAAAATTACCATTTTGAATGCCTTAGTTTCTCTTCTCTCTTATACTAATGGGAACAGTTTCATGCACATTATTTTGAGAAGACTTTTGAAAACAATGAGGCCATGGTGAAATATTCAATTATAGATCAACTATAGATATCATTATATTACACACACATTTTCAAGTCTTTGCATCTGTAACAAAATAGGGGATGTATAACCACGGGCAAGTTCCATCCCTTCTGCCACTTTCAATTCGTTATCCATAATATTTCCATCCTGCTCAAGTTATAAAGCTTCAACAACATGTGCTTACCATTATATACAGAATACAGGACTAAAGGAATCGTATCGACAATGTATGAACATTACTCACAGCAACAGTAATGACACCATCCTTGCCTACTTTCTCCATTGCCTGTGCTATTAATTCTCTAATTTCCCTCTCACTATTTTCAAATAGAGTTGCTATTTACTAGATTTTACCCGTGCTATGCACGGTCAGAAATTTTTTTAAATATAAACAAAACTTATATACTCCGTATATTTCTTTCATTTATTATGACTAAATTTTATTCCCTCTGTCTTTGAGTATTTGTCCCCTTTCATTTTTGCACATCATCCAATGCACTTCTTTAATCCATTTTATCTTGTAATTTATATATTAAAAAATTATAAAAATTATATATTAATAATCTATATGTTAATACGAATCAAACAAAATCACACATGACTATATTTAGGCTTACACATTGAGAGAAGTTGATTTAAAGTGCTTAGATGAACAATTCCAAAAGTCAAAAGTGGACAAAAAATGGGGGATGGAGGGAGTATTCACTTTCTTTAATTATTACTCCCTCCGTCCTAAAACTTTCTTCCCGGTTTGATTTTTCCCCATTTTTGATTTTTTGCTTTGACTTCAAATTTTACCCTCCTTAAAAAAAAAATTTTACAGATTTTTTTATGCAATCATTCAAAATATAGAGTTAGAAGATAATTGGTGCAAATACATGAGAGTATTAATGTCATTTGTTATCTTTTTTTTTCTAATGGGAAGGTAGTTTTAGGACGGAGAAAAAGGGGAAGTGGGAAGAAAGTTTTAGGACGGAGGGAGTACTATTTATTTGATAAAATAATATAATCATGTAACCTTTCATTTCAATTACTTTTAATATGCAATTTTTATTTTTTAATTCCATCCAACTTTCAAATAAATTAAATAAAAAATAAATTTAGTCAAACATCATAATCTGAAAGATACAGTATAAATTGGACGAAGAAGAAGAATTAGAATATGTGAGTCGATAATGAATGAGCAATATTTTGCATCTTATTTCTATTTTCAAAGCAGCTGTGATATGTCTTGAATTGGATAAAGCCTACCCTATTTATAGTGGATGTTTATTGGCACGAAGTTCTCCTTGTACAGTTGTACATAAGGATTAATATAGAAGGATTAATAGCGATAACTTAAAACTGCAGCAATTTACAAAAAAGAGTGTACTACCATTGTAACACCCCAACCCGCATGACCCAAACCCGTGAGACAGCGGACCGGTGTGCTACTGAATTGGTATCCGAATTTGCGACATTTTCAAAACAATTTTAAATAAACGTTCTATCAATACATATAAAAATTCATCGGAGTAATTTAAAATAATGCGGAAGCCTTTTTAAAGTCAAACAACTTGGGATCTTGCCCGAAAACGTAATAAGCATTAAAGTTGATTAAATAAAGCATAATCAACAGATTAAAGTGACAGCCACGCCATCGTACATCTCCTCCTCAACGCCCTCTGGGATCGGCTCTAGGTTCATCTGTCTGATCACCTACGGACAGCAAAAAGAAAACAACGCTATCCGCTCAGCATTGACGCTGAGTGGTACTCCATTGTAGCATAAGAATAAATATAATAATTCAACAATTAAGATCGTGCATATGTTTATCCTTTTAATAAAAATCAATTCAACTTTACATTCGGTTCTTTAGACGGTTGACCAACAGTCAACTTATTTTCTTTCTTTTCAAAACGATTTAAGTGTTACGGGTTTCCCATTGACTCTTTGACCACCGGTCAAACCAATTTAGACTTTCACCAAAGTCAAACCAATTTAACATTTATTCCCTATGACGGAGATAGCCTCAATCCGTAATACCGAAGATGGCCTCAATTCGGTGGAGTATGATCCCCTGGGCGATGGCCTCAAACCCAAGATTGCAGACCCTCGTGCACGTCTTAACCTCACTGGCCAGGCCCTGCAGCCGCCCGAGCGCTGGCCAGTTTCTATGTTTGACACAATAAACCAATTGACCTTATTCACCAGTTAGAATTAATTAATTAACTTAACTAATTCATTAAAGTTTGGATTTAACCATTCGGTCAAACCTACGACAACAGAATATCCAGTCAAAGCCTAGGTCAAACATGACCTAACCCAAGTCAAAGTCAAACCTGTTCAGTCAATTCACAATCCTCAACAATTCAATTCAAACAATCAATTTAATTCAATTAACCAATTTAGCCAAATTATAGCATAAACACATATAATGATCCAAGCCATTAAATCTATTCTGAATGCTATTAACTTCATAGTACGGACCTGGATTACGTCGAAATCGAATCGATAGCTCGAACGGAAGGCAAATCGACGAAATCAACCGAACGGGTAAATCGAGTCAAAATACGAAATTGACCAATCAATCCGGCGTGGAGGTTAATCTGCCGGCAATATCAACTCGGGGCAGCGGCCGGATGCGGCGACAGTGACGGACACCGGCGACGGTGGCGGAGCGGTAGCTCGACGGCAATGAGCAGCGACTGGCGGCAGACGACTGGCGAAGGTGAATCAGCTGCTGGAAACTCGGCGACTGGCGGCGCTGCGATTCGTCGGCGATGAAGGACGCCGGCAGTGGAGGCGACGTCCGGCGCTGCAAATCGGCGGTGGCGATGAGCGACCGGCGCTGGAGGCAAAGGAGGTAGCGGCGGCGGCGGCGATGAAAGGCGACGCCGGCGGCTGCTCCAATTGGACGGAGACAACCGGCTGGGGAAGGCGATTGGCTGCGGCGGACCTCCAGCGGCGAGGCTGGGCGGTGATGATGGCTGGAGGCTCGGGCGACGCTGCAACTCGGCGGCGCTGCAATCGACGGCGGCGGATGGCTGCTCCAATTGGACGGCGGCGATGGCCGCTGGCTTCCGGCAGCGATGATGGCGGCGAGCGACTGGAATCCGTCGGCACTGGACCTGCTGGTGGGCGACGGCGTGATGACGGCAGCGCCGGCGGCGAAGCTGGGGTAGGCGACGACCGGCTGGGCTGCGGGCTTCCGGCGGCGAGGGTCGGCGAAGAAGAAGGAAGGAGAAGAAGAAAGAAAAGGAAGAAAAAGGAACGGACGGACGAAGAGATAAGGTTTGAGTGGTTTAGGTTTATTTAATGGTCCCATTCCAAAAAGGATTGGGCTTCGGACCCAAAATACCTGATTAAATTGTCATAACTTGAGTTCTGTAACTCCGATTCGCGAGCCGTCTGAACCGACACGATCACAAAAATATTTCCTACGAGATGACATAAAAGTTGGGTTTAAAAATCCAATTTATAATTTTAACCCCTTATTGGGCCCAATTCGTAAACAATTGCCCTAACAATTTAATTAATTCTTTGGGCCAGATTTCGGGGCGTTACAACCATGGAGTGAGAAAACAACTTGGGCAATAGAGAAATGGTAGCACCAACACTTCAAACAAATAGTCCCATAATTTCTCTTTATTTCTGCTCAATTTTGTCCAACCAATTCACCTTCGAGCAAGCACGCAAGTTAGCTATATATATCTACATTAAAATAGTACACATGACAAATATCACTTTAAAGGTTATCATTAAAGCAGGAAGAAGATAAGGAATGAATTTAGTTAGAGAAATAAAGAAAATAATCTTAAAACAATAAATAAGTGAATTGCTTGAATTAAAATATAGAAATCAAAATTTCGATAAATTAGGGACTTCAAGTTTTTACTTTCTTCTTTAGAGTGACACCTGGTTAAAACTCAAACCTTTTAAAAGAATAGTAAAGTATGAGAACAAATACTTAGTAATTATAAGTTCAATTCAAAAATATTAGATTTCATGATATATGCAGGTATAATCAAATAAATCATTAAGAAGATAAGACTCATAGGAGAATAAAATTTATAGGTTAATCTGTCTTTTCTTTTATGAGTGTGGTTGGTCAATACATTTTTTTCTTGAAGGGCAAAACATAGAAGGGAAACTCATACGAAATAAATACAAATGCAAAAAACAAAAGTGAAGAATCTAGAAAGGAGCTGAGTAGCACGGGAAAAGTTATGTCCAAATATAGGGGATAAGTGAATCAATAATTGATAAAGCCAACAAATGTATCAGACTTTTCTTTATCTATATTGATTAATGTTAAACAATTCAGATCTCAAACCCATTAATTACTTGAATATATGGGCAACTTAAGTCATTTTTTTCCTTTTTACCTTCATAGATTTTAGTTGTTCTCGTTGTGATTTCTCTATAAAGTCAATGATCCTACTTTATCAATCAACATGAGTTGCTGAAAAAAACACTTTATATGCTAAACCATAAATAATGAGAAACAAAAAATTTGAATGAAATTTGACTTACCAAACATCTTTTGACATTAGATTCACAACTGGTTAGATTTGCACTGGTTCAACTCTAGGTGGTCACGGTAGTCACTCTCTCTATTCTTTGCGACCTCTGCTCGCGGCTGCACCTTTGCTGCAAAAATAGTTTGAGTTAGTTTATTTTTATTCAAGAAGAGAATAGTTGGGTGGAGAAAAGTTCTTTGCACATATGCTCATTCTCATTGTAAAAAGTAAAAGGTCGAGCACACATGTTGGTCATGCTCCATCTTCCAAAAAAAACATCTTAATAGACCTCCATTAGGGAGAAACTTAATCAAGCTAACGGATGCAAATGACAGCAGCCTGATGATTTAAAAAAACAACCTCAAATGTTTAGGCACACTCCAGAAGCTCAGCAGACTAAATGAAATGGCTACTATTTAGAATAATAAAGTTTTAATGCATATAGAAATGTAAGAAAATGATCATTGAAAGCATATTGATTTACAATACAAATAAAAAGATCAAAGAGATGTGAAGAGTGCACATTCCATGATATGACAACAAAATTACAATAATATTTTGACAACCAAACTCTTAATTATATAAGAAATTTCCCAAAAAACACAATAGCTAAAAACCACCATGGCTCAAATGAGGGCAATGAGTTTGCATAGTACTATAGAAGCAGAGCTTGACCTAAAATGAGCTGTGCAGCTTATATTATCGGTAGATTGGATGACATCAAACTCCAAAATTGAATTTATAACACATCCTTTATTAAAATAGAATACAAAACCATTTATATCTCTCTCAAATTCTTCAAGTTTCAATACCCTGAGCATGTAATAAGAAAATAAAAATCAATGAAATAATTGTATGTACAATAAAAAGTTTATAACATCAAATTGTAATAACTTTAAAAAACATATCTTTGAGCAAACAAACTGAAAATCACATCTTTAAACAAACCTGGATAATGAGTTATTGCATGGTGGATTTGTAAAGCTCTCTTTGGCAGGTGGGTTTTGAAATAGATGTTTAAATTCACATCTCCTTAATAATCAATGGTTAAACACAGAGTAAATCGATGAATGAAATCCACCTTCTCCCTAGTATGTGTTCCTTAATATCTTCATGTACACATGAATGTAGATAGAATCAGAAAGCAGACAGTCGGGGAGGAGAAACTGTTAACAGCGGGGCTATGGCTTGGAAACCCAGCCCCCAACCAAGGTTTCAGAGAGCTGCGAGCGGAGGGAGTAATAGAGCATGAAAGAGGAATAAAAACAGCAACATTGAGGAATTGCGTTGTGAGATCCTCTACTTTATCCGACAAATCATGCAAGAGGTTATGCGTATGCCAATTGCTATCCCTGCTGAAGCAATTTCCGCCTAAAATACCATTCTATTTTTGTATACAGTAAGGCTCCATAATGAAATTTTGTATAGGATCAACTTTCACCATCTAGGAAATTAAAAGCCACATAAAAAAACATAAAGTAAAAAATAAATAAAGTTTACATGGAAAGAACTCTAACACTAAAGAGTGATGTAAACTTCCAAATAGTGAAACAAAGTGGTTTACTCATAATCCAATTAATCAGTATGGTTTACTTCTCCAATGATCGAGCCTGCTCCATCCACAGTTTCAATGAATCAAAAAGTAAATTGAATAATCCAAATTTCAATAACGATTTCACTAATAAATATTAGAAAGGAAGTGAAAGAACATATCTATGGACAAATTAAGAAAATTGATTCACAATATTGAATAAAGAAGGGGAAAGGTTACTGGCTTAATAGAGCTTCCTTGGATTTTTAGACTTCAATGCAAGACTAATCTACTCTTTTGATGCACCTATCTTTTGATCAGATCTAGGGCAGAGAACAACACCAACATCTTCTCCATGTGAATTTCGGAGTAATATGCACAGTCAGAGAGTGAGATGCATGGATTAAATTCTTCCAATTCTTGTTCAAATTCATAAGCAAGTATAGAGAGAGAATAAGACGAAGATGAATTGACATCGATAAATATGGCTTACATGTAGAAGTTGAGATGCCCTTATTCCGTAATATCATTGAATTTTGTGCCCCCATCATCGTTTTTAGATATTGTCTGAATTTGAATGTCAATTGTGTTATGGTCGAAACCCTAGCCCATGGTTGTCAACATCCTCGGCAATTTTACTTCCTCTCTTTCACTGTTGAATCCTTCCAGCGCTAGGAAA
>NQVE01000042.1:0-23391 GCA_003260385.1 Cuscuta australis | reverse complement strand
TTAGCGTGCGAGCACTTCTGGAAAGGTCTCAACGAGACGCACAGGGGCGCGATGCGTCGGAGAACCCATCGGGCTCAGCTCTGACCTCCATTTCGCTCGTTTCTGGGCCTATGGCCTATTTTATGTCCAGCCCATTTATTTCCCATTCCTAGGCCCGTTTTGACTTCTGTTCGTTTTGTGTTTCGGCCACCCTTGTTTTGTGTGGCTTCCCAACGCACTTTGGAAGTTCACGCGGACCCTTTGTGCTCGCTCGACAGTTTTAAGAGAATCAAGCACATAACTTGCAAAAAAGAATGATGAGAAGAACAAAAAGGGGTGCAACACGAGGACTTCCCAGGGGGTCACCCATCCTAGTACTACTCTCGCCCAAGCGCGCTTAACTTCGGAGTTCTGATGGGATCCGGTGCATTAGTGCTGGTATGATCGCACCCATCATGTGCTGCGCGTATGGTGTTTTTATTCCTAATTCGCCGGTATTGCTCATAGTTTAAGCAACAAACTTAACTCAGAGTACTGATAGGATCCGGTCCATTAGTGCTTGTATGATCGATCCCATCATGTGCAATTCTAGCGTGCGAAATGGTAAAACACGGGTCGAAGACGCACCCTATTGGTCTATTGGTCTTGGCTGTTTCCACTCATCGCTAACACTCTTAGCGTGGTCGCCACGACTGTTTTTGGGCATAACTTTTGCTAGGAGTGTCCGTTTTTAGCGTGCGAGCACTTTCTGGAAAGGTCTCAACGAGACGCACAGCGGCGCGATGCGTCGGAGACCCATCGGGGCTCAGCTCTGACCTCCATTTCGCTCGTTTCTGGCCTATGGCCTATTTTATGTCCAGCCCATTTATTTCCATTCCTAGGCCCGTTTTGACTTCTGTTCGTTTTGTGTTTCGGCCACCCTTGTTTTGTGTGGCTTCCCAACGCACTTTGGAAGTTCACGCGACCCTTTGTGCTCGCTCGACAGTTTTTAAGAGAATCAAGCACATAACTTGCAAAAAGAATGATGAGAAGAACAAGAAGGGGTGCAACACGAGGACTTCCCAGGGGTCACCCATCCTAGTACTACTCTCGCCCAGCGCGCTTAACTTCGGAGTTCTGATGGGATCCGGTGCATTAGTGCTGGTATGATCGCACCCATCATGTGCTGCGCGTATGGTGTTTTTATTCCTAATTCGCCGGTATTGCTCATAGTTTAAGCAACAAACTTAACTTCAGAGTACTGATAGGATCCGGTCCATTAGTGCTTGTATGATCGATCCCATCATGTGCAATTCTAGCGTGCGAAATGGTAAACCGGGGTCGAAGACGCACCCTATTGGTCTTGGGCTTGTTTCCACTCATCGCTAACCTCTTAGCGTGGTCGCCACGCTGTTTTGGGCATAACTTTTGCTAGGAGTGTCCGTTTTTAGCGTGCGAGCACTTTCTGGAAAGGTCTCAACGAGACGCACAGGGGCGCGATGCGTCGGAGACCCATCGGGGCTCAGCTCTGACCTCCATTTCGCTCGTTTCTGGGCCTATGGCCTATTTTATGTCCCGCCATTTATTTCCCATTCCTAGGCCCGTTTTGACTTCTGTTCGTTTTGTGTTTCGGCCACCCTTGTTTTGTGTGGCTTCCCAACGCACTTTGGAAGTTCACGCGACCCTTTGTGCTCGCTCGACAGTTTTTAAGAGAATCAAGCACATAACTTGCAAAAAGAATGATGAGAAGAACAAGAAGGGGTGCAACACGAGGACTTCCCAGGGGTCACCATCCTAGTACACTCTCGCCAAGCGCGCTTAACTTCGAGTTCTGATGGGATCCGGTGCATTAGTGCTGGTATGATCGCACCATCATGTGCTGCACGTATGGTGTTTTTATTCCTAATTCGCCGGTATTGCTCATAGTTTAAGCAACGAACTTAACTTCAGAGTACTGATAGGATCCGGTCCATTAGTGCTTGTATGATCGATCCATCATGTGCAATTCTAGCGTGCGAAATGGTAAAACACGGGGTCGAAGACGCACCCTATTGGTCTTGGCTTGTTTCCACTCATCGCTAACCTCTTAGCATGGTCGCCACGCTGTTTTGGGCATAACTTTTGCTAGGAGTGTCCGTTTTTAGCGTGCGAGCACTTTCTAGAAAGGTCTCAACGAGACGCACAGCGGCGCGATGCGTCGGAGACCCATCGGGGCTCAGCTCTGACCTCCATTTCGCTCGTTTCTGGGCCTATGGCCTATTTTATGTCCAGCCCATTTATTTCCCATTCCTAGGCCCGTTTTGCTTCTGTTCGTTTTGTGTTTCGGCCACCCTTGTTTTGTGTGGCTTCCCAACGCACTTTGGAAGTTCACGCGACCCTTTGTGCTCGCTCGACAGTTTTTAAGAGAATCAAGCACATAACTTGCAAAAAGAATGATGAGAAGAACAAAAGGGGTGCAACACGTGGACTTCCCAGGGGGTCACCCATCCTAGTACTACTCTCGCCCCAGCGCGCTTAACTTCGGTGTTCTGATGGGATCCGGTGCATTAGTTCTGGTATGATCGCACCCGTCATGTGCTGCGCGTATGGTGTTTTTATTCCTAATTCGCCGGTATTGCTCATAGTTTAAGCAACAAACTTAACTTCAGAGTACTGATAGGATCCGGTCCATTAGTGCTTGTATGATCGATCCCATCATGTGCAATTCTAGCGTGCGAAATGGTAAAACACGGGGTCGAAGACGCACCCTATTGGTCTTGGGCTTGTTTCCACTCATCGCTAACCTCTTAGCGTGGTCGCCACGCTGTTTTGGGCATAACTTTTGCTAGGAGTGTCCGTTTTTAGCGTGCGAGCACTTTCTGGAAAGGTCTCAACGAGACGCACAGGGGCGCGATGCATCGCAGACCCATCGGGGCTCAGCTCTGACCTGCATTTCGCTCGTTTCTGGGCCTATGGCCTATTTTATGTCCAGCCCATTTATTTCCCATTCCTAGGCCCGTTTTGACTTCTGTTCGTTTTGTGTTTCGGCCACCCTTGTTTTGTGTGGCTTCCAACGCACTTTGGAAGTTCACGCGACCATCTGTGCTCGCTCGACAGTTTTTAAGAGAATCAAGCACATAACTTGCAAAAAGAATGATGAGAAGACGCACCCTATTGGTCTTGGCTTGTTTCCACTCATCGCTAACCTCTTAGCGTGGTCGCCACGCTGTTTGGGCATAACTTTTGCTAGGAGTGTCCGTTTTTAGCGTGCGAGCACTTTCTGGAAAGGTCTCAACGAGACGCACAGCGGCGCGATGCGTCGGAGACCCATCGGGGCTCAGCTCTGACCTCCATTTCGCTCGTTTCTGGGCCTATGGCCTATTTTATGTCCAGCCCATTTATTTCCCATTCCTAGGCCCGTTTTGACTTCTGTTCGTTTTGTGTTTCGGCCACCCTTGTTTTGTGTGCTTCCCAACGCACTTTGGAAGTTCACGCGACCCTCTGTGCTCGCTCGACAGTTTTTAAGAGAATCAAGCACATA
The DNA here is from genome assembly GCA_003260385.1 of Cuscuta australis. Classification (NCBI taxonomy): domain Eukaryota; kingdom Viridiplantae; phylum Streptophyta; class Magnoliopsida; order Solanales; family Convolvulaceae; genus Cuscuta; species Cuscuta australis. The sequence goes on along the minus strand of NQVE01000042.1, from coordinate 19,913 downwards.
ACTTGCAAAAAGAATGATGAGAAGAACAAGAAGGGGTGCAACACGAGGACTTCCCAGGGGTCACCCATCCTAGTACAACTCTCGCCCAAGCGCGCTTAACTTCGGAGTTCTGATGGGATCCGGTGCATTAGTGCTGGTATGATCGCACCCATCATGTGCTGCACGTATGGTGTTTTTATTCCTAATTCGCCGGTATTGCTCATAGTTTAAGCAACGAACTTAACTTCAGAGTACTGATAGGATCCGGTCCATTAGTGCTTGTATGATCGATCCCATCATGTGCAATTCTAGCGTGCGAAATGGTAAAACACGGGGTCGAAGACGCACCCTATTGGTCTTGGGCTTGTTTCCACTCATCGCTAACCTCTTAGCATGGTCGCCACGCTGTTTTGGGCATAACTTTTGCTAGGAGTGTCCGTTTTTAGCGTGCGAGCACTTTCTAGAAAGGTCTCAACGAGACGCACAGCGGCGCGATGCGTCGGAGACCCATCGGGGCTCAGCTCTGACCTCCATTTCGCTCGTTTCTGGGCCTATGGCCTATTTTATGTCCAGCCCATTTATTTCCCATTCCTAGGCCCGTTTTGGCTTCTGTTCGTTTTGTGTTTCGGCCACCCTTGTTTTGTGTGGCTTCCCAACGCACTTTGGAAGTTCACGCGACCCTTTGTGCTCGCTCGACAGTTTTTAAGAGAATCAAGCACATAACTTGCAAAAAGAATGATGAGAAGAACAAAAAGGGGTGCAACACGTGGACTTCCCAGGGGGTCACCCATCCTAGTACTACTCTCGCCCCAGCGCGCTTAACTTCGGTGTTCTGATGGGATCCGGTGCATTAGTTCTGGTATGATCGCACCCGTCATGTGCTGCGCGTATGGTGTTTTTATTCCTAATTCGCCGGTATTGCTCATAGTTTAAGCAACAAACTTAACTTCAGAGTACTGATAGGATCCGGTCCATTAGTGCTTGTATGATCGATCCCATCATGTGCAATTCTAGCGTGCGAAATGGTAAAACACGGGGTCGAAGACGCACCCTATTGGTCTTGGGCTTGTTTCCACTCATCGCTAACCTCTTAGCGTGGTCGCCACGCTGTTTTGGGCATAACTTTTGCTAGGAGTGTCCGTTTTTAGCGTGCGAGCACTTTCTGGAAAGGTCTCAACGAGACGCACAGGGGCGCGATGCATCGCAGACCCATCGGGGCTCAGCTCTGACCTGCATTTCGCTCGTTTCTGGGCCTATGGCCTATTTTATGTCCAGCCCATTTATTTCCCATTCCTAGGCCCGTTTTGACTTCTGTTCGTTTTGTGTTTCGGCCACCCTTGTTTTGTGTGGCTTCCCAACGCACTTTGGAAGTTCACGCGACCATCTGTGCTCGCTCGACAGTTTTTAAGAGAATCAAGCACATAACTTGCAAAAAGAATGATGAGAAGACGCACCCTATTGGTCTTGGGCTTGTTTCCACTCATCGCTAACCTCTTAGCGTGGTCGCCACGCTGTTTTGGGCATAACTTTTGCTAGGAGTGTCCGTTTTTAGCGTGCGAGCACTTTCTGGAAAGGTCTCAACGAGACGCACAGCGGCGCGATGCGTCGGAGACCCATCGGGGCTCAGCTCTGACCTCCATTTCGCTCGTTTCTGGGCCTATGGCCTATTTTATGTCCAGCCCATTTATTTCCCATTCCTAGGCCCGTTTTGACTTCTGTTCGTTTTGTGTTTCGGCCACCCTTGTTTTGTGTGCTTCCCAACGCACTTTGGAAGTTCACGCGACCCTCTGTGCTCGCTCGACAGTTTTTAAGAGAATCAAGCACATAACTTGCAAAAAGAATGATGAGAAGAACAAGAAGGGGTGCAACACGAGGACTTCCCAGGGGGTCACCCATCCTAGTACAACTCTCGCCCAAGCGCGCTTAACTTCGGAGTTCTGATGGGATCCGGTGCATTAGTGCTGGTATGATCGCACCCATCATGTGCTGCACGTATGGTGTTTTTATTCCTAATTCGCCGGTATTGCTCATAGTTTAAGCAACGAACTTAACTTCAGAGTACTGATAGGATCCGGTCCATTAGTGCTTGTATGATCGATCCATCATGTGCAATTCTAGCGTGCGAAATGGTAAAACACGGGGTCGAAGACGCACCCTATTGGTCTTGGGCTTGTTTCCACTCATCGCTAACCTCTTAGCATGGTCGCCACGCTGTTTTGGGCATAACTTTTGCTAGGAGTGTCCGTTTTTAGCGTGCGAGCACTTTCTAGAAAGGTCTCAACGAGACGCACAGCGGCGCGATGCGTCGGAGACCCATCGGGGCTCAGCTCTGACCTCCATTTCGCTCGTTTCTGGGCCTATGGCCTATTTTATGTCCAGCCCATTTATTTCCCATTCCTAGGCCCGTTTTGGCTTCTGTTCGTTTTGTGTTTCGGCCACCCTTGTTTTGTGTGGCTTCCCAACGCACTTTGGAAGTTCACGCGACCCTTTGTGCTCGCTCGACAGTTTTTAAGAGAATCAAGCACATAACTTGCAAAAAGAATGATGAGAAGAACAAAAAGGGGTGCAACACGTGGACTTCCCAGGGGGTCACCCATCCTAGTACTACTCTCGCCCCAGCGCGCTTAACTTCGGTGTTCTGATGGGATCCGGTGCATTAGTTCTGGTATGATCGCACCCGTCATGTGCTGCGCGTATGGTGTTTTTATTCCTAATTCGCCGGTATTGCTCATAGTTTAAGCAACAAACTTAACTTCAGAGTACTGATAGGATCCGGTCCATTAGTGCTTGTATGATCGATCCCATCATGTGCAATTCTAGCGTGCGAAATGGTAAAACACGGGGTCGAAGACGCACCCTATTGGTCTTGGGCTTGTTTCCACTCATCGCTAACCTCTTAGCGTGGTCGCCACGCTGTTTTGGGCATAACTTTTGCTAGGAGTGTCCGTTTTTAGCGTGCGAGCACTTTCTGGAAAGGTCTCAACGAGACGCACAGGGGCGCGATGCATCGCAGACCCATCGGGGCTCAGCTCTGACCTGCATTTCGCTCGTTTCTGGGCCTATGGCCTATTTTATGTCCAGCCCATTTATTTCCCATTCCTAGGCCCGTTTTGACTTCTGTTCGTTTTGTGTTTCGGCCACCCTTGTTTTGTGTGGCTTCCCAACGCACTTTGGAAGTTCACGCGACCATCTGTGCTCGCTCGACAGTTTTTAAGAGAATCAAGCACATAACTTGCAAAAAGAATGATGAGAAGACGCACCCTATTGGTCTTGGGCTTGTTTCCACTCATCGCTAACCTCTTAGCGTGGTCGCCACGCTGTTTTGGGCATAACTTTTGCTAGGAGTGTCCGTTTTTAGCGTGCGAGCACTTTCTGGAAAGGTCTCAACGAGACGCACAGCGGCGCGATGCGTCGGAGACCCATCGGGGCTCAGCTCTGACCTCCATTTCGCTCGTTTCTGGGCCTATGGCCTATTTTATGTCCAGCCCATTTATTTCCCATTCCTAGGCCCGTTTTGACTTCTGTTCGTTTTGTGTTTCGGCCACCCTTGTTTTGTGTGTCTTCCCAACGCACTTTGGAAGTTCACGCGACCCTCTGTGCTCGCTCGACAGTTTTTAAGAGAATCAAGCACATAACTTGCAAAAAGAATGATGAGAAGAACAAGAAGGGGTGCAACACGAGGACTTCCCAGGGGGTCACCCATCCTAGTACAACTCTCGCCCAAGCGCGCTTAACTTCGGAGTTCTGATGGGATCCGGTGCATTAGTGCTGGTATGATCGCACCCATCATGTGCTGCACGTATGGTGTTTTTATTCCTAATTCGCCGGTATTGCTCATAGTTTAAGCAACGAACTTAACTTCAGAGTACTGATAGGATCCGGTCCATTAGTGCTTGTATGATCGATCCCATCATGTGCAATTCTAGCGTGCGAAATGGTAAAACACGGGGTCGAAGACGCACCCTATTGGTCTTGGGCTTGTTTCCACTCATCGCTAACCTCTTAGCATGGTCGCCACGCTGTTTTGGGCATAACTTTTGCTAGGAGTGTCCGTTTTTAGCGTGCGAGCACTTTCTAGAAAGGTCTCAACGAGACGCACAGCGGCGCGATGCGTCGGAGACCCATCGGGGCTCAGCTCTGACCTCCATTTCGCTCGTTTCTGGGCCTATGGCCTATTTTATGTCCAGCCCATTTATTTCCCATTCCTAGGCCCGTTTTGGCTTCTGTTCGTTTTGTGTTTCGGCCACCCTTGTTTTGTGTGGCTTCCCAACGCACTTTGGAAGTTCACGCGACCCTTTGTGCTCGCTCGACAGTTTTTAAGAGAATCAAGCACATAACTTGCAAAAAGAATGATGAGAAGAACAAAAAGGGGTGCAACACGTGGACTTCCCAGGGGTCACCCATCCTAGTACTACTCTCGCCCCAGCGCGCTTAACTTCGGTGTTCTGATGGGATCCGGTGCATTAGTTCTGGTATGATCGCACCCGTCATGTGCTGCGCGTATGGTGTTTTTATTCCTAATTCGCCGGTATTGCTCATAGTTTAAGCAACAAACTTAACTTCAGAGTACTGATAGGATCCGGTCCATTAGTGCTTGTATGATCGATCCCATCATGTGCAATTCTAGCGTGCGAAATGGTAAAACACGGGGTCGAAGACGCACCCTATTGGTCTTGGGCTTGTTTCCACTCATCGCTAACCTCTTAGCGTGGTCGCCACGCTGTTTTGGGCATAACTTTTGCTAGGAGTGTCCGTTTTTAGCGTGCGAGCACTTTCTGGAAAGGTCTCAACGAGACGCACAGGGGCGCGATGCATCGCAGACCCATCGGGGCTCAGCTCTGACCTGCATTTCGCTCGTTTCTGGGCCTATGGCCTATTTTATGTCCAGCCCATTTATTTCCCATTCCTAGGCCCGTTTTGACTTCTGTTCGTTTTGTGTTTCGGCCACCCTTGTTTTGTGTGGCTTCCCAACGCACTTTGGAAGTTCACGCGACCATCTGTGCTCGCTCGACAGTTTTTAAGAGAATCAAGCACATAACTTGCAAAAAGAATGATGAGAAGACGCACCCTATTGGTCTTGGGCTTGTTTCCACTCATCGCTAACCTCTTAGCGTGGTCGCCACGCTGTTTGGGCATAACTTTTGCTAGGAGTGTCCGTTTTTAGCGTGCGAGCACTTTCTGGAAAGGTCTCAACGAGACGCACAGCGGCGCGATGCGTCGGAGACCCATCGGGGCTCAGCTCTGACCTCCATTTCGCTCGTTTCTGGGCCTATGGCCTATTTTATGTCCAGCCCATTTATTTCCCATTCCTAGGCCCGTTTTGACTTCTGTTCGTTTTGTGTTTCGGCCACCCTTGTTTTGTGTGTCTTCCCAACGCACTTTGGAAGTTCACGCGACCCTCTGTGCTCGCTCGACAGTTTTTAAGAGAATCAAGCACATAACTTGCAAAAAGAATGATGAGAAGAACAAGAAGGGGTGCAACACGAGGACTTCCCAGGGGGTCACCCATCCTAGTACAACTCTCGCCCAAGCGCGCTTAACTTCGGAGTTCTGATGGGATCCGGTGCATTAGTGCTGGTATGATCGCACCCATCATGTGCTGCACGTATGGTGTTTTTATTCCTAATTCGCCGGTATTGCTCATAGTTTAAGCAACGAACTTAACTTCAGAGTACTGATAGGATCCGGTCCATTAGTGCTTGTATGATCGATCCCATCATGTGCAATTCTAGCGTGCGAAATGGTAAAACACGGGGTCGAAGACGCACCCTATTGGTCTTGGGCTTGTTTCCACTCATCGCTAACCTCTTAGCATGGTCGCCACGCTGTTTTGGGCATAACTTTTGCTAGGAGTGTCCGTTTTTAGCGTGCGAGCACTTTCTAGAAAGGTCTCAACGAGACGCACAGCGGCGCGATGCGTCGGAGACCCATCGGGGCTCAGCTCTGACCTCCATTTCGCTCGTTTCTGGGCCTATGGCCTATTTTATGTCCAGCCCATTTATTTCCCATTCCTAGGCCCGTTTTGGCTTCTGTTCGTTTTGTGTTTCGGCCACCCTTGTTTTGTGTGGCTTCCCAACGCACTTTGGAAGTTCACGCGACCCTTTGTGCTCGCTCGACAGTTTTTAAGAGAATCAAGCACATAACTTGCAAAAAGAATGATGAGAAGAACAAAAAGGGGTGCAACACGTGGACTTCCCAGGGGGTCACCCATCCTAGTACTACTCTCGCCCCAGCGCGCTTAACTTCGGTGTTCTGATGGGATCCGGTGCATTAGTTCTGGTATGATCGCACCCGTCATGTGCTGCGCGTATGGTGTTTTTATTCCTAATTCGCCGGTATTGCTCATAGTTTAAGCAACAAACTTAACTTCAGAGTACTGATAGGATCCGGTCCATTAGTGCTTGTATGATCGATCCCATCATGTGCAATTCTAGCGTGCGAAATGGTAAAACACGGGGTCGAAGACGCACCCTATTGGTCTTGGGCTTGTTTCCACTCATCGCTAACCTCTTAGCGTGGTCGCCACGCTGTTTTGGGCATAACTTTTGCTAGGAGTGTCCGTTTTTAGCGTGCGAGCACTTTCTGGAAAGGTCTCAACGAGACGCACAGGGGCGCGATGCATCGCAGACCCATCGGGGCTCAGCTCTGACCTGCATTTCGCTCGTTTCTGGGCCTATGGCCTATTTTATGTCCAGCCCATTTATTTCCCATTCCTAGGCCCGTTTTGACTTCTGTTCGTTTTGTGTTTCGGCCACCCTTGTTTTGTGTGGCTTCCCAACGCACTTTGGAAGTTCACGCGACCATCTGTGCTCGCTCGACAGTTTTTAAGAGAATCAAGCACATAACTTGCAAAAAGAATGATGAGAAGACGCACCTATTGGTCTTGGGCTTGTTTCCACTCATCGCTAACCTCTTAGCGTGGTCGCCACGCTGTTTTGGGCATAACTTTTGCTAGGAGTGTCCGTTTTTAGCGTGCGAGCACTTTCTGGAAAGGTCTCAACGAGACGCACAGCGGCGCGATGCGTCGGAGACCCATCGGGGCTCAGCTCTGACCTCCATTTCGCTCGTTTCTGGGCCTATGGCCTATTTTATGTCCAGCCCATTTATTTCCCATTCCTAGGCCCGTTTTGACTTCTGTTCGTTTTGTGTTTCGGCCACCCTTGTTTTGTGTGCTTCCCAACGCACTTTGGAAGTTCACGCGACCCTCTGTGCTCGCTCGACAGTTTTTAAGAGAATCAAGCACATAACTTGCAAAAAGAATGATGAGAAGAACAAGAAGGGGTGCAACACGAGGACTTCCCAGGGGGTCACCCATCCTAGTACAACTCTCGCCCAAGCGCGCTTAACTTCGGAGTTCTGATGGGATCCGGTGCATTAGTGCTGGTATGATCGCACCCATCATGTGCTGCACGTATGGTGTTTTTATTCCTAATTCGCCGGTATTGCTCATAGTTTAAGCAACGAACTTAACTTCAGAGTACTGATAGGATCCGGTCCATTAGTGCTTGTATGATCGATCCCATCATGTGCAATTCTAGCGTGCGAAATGGTAAAACACGGGGTCGAAGACGCACCCTATTGGTCTTGGGCTTGTTTCCACTCATCGCTAACCTCTTAGCATGGTCGCCACGCTGTTTTGGGCATAACTTTTGCTAGGAGTGTCCGTTTTTAGCGTGCGAGCACTTTCTAGAAAGGTCTCAACGAGACGCACAGCGGCGCGATGCGTCGGAGACCCATCGGGGCTCAGCTCTGACCTCCATTTCGCTCGTTTCTGGGCCTATGGCCTATTTTATGTCCAGCCCATTTATTTCCCATTCCTAGGCCCGTTTTGGCTTCTGTTCGTTTTGTGTTTCGGCCACCCTTGTTTTGTGTGGCTTCCCAACGCACTTTGGAAGTTCACGCGACCCTTTGTGCTCGCTCGACAGTTTTTAAGAGAATCAAGCACATAACTTGCAAAAAGAATGATGAGAAGAACAAAAAGGGGTGCAACACGTGGACTTCCCAGGGGGTCACCCATCCTAGTACTACTCTCGCCCCAGCGCGCTTAACTTCGGTGTTCTGATGGGATCCGGTGCATTAGTTCTGGTATGATCGCACCCGTCATGTGCTGCGCGTATGGTGTTTTTATTCCTAATTCGCCGGTATTGCTCATAGTTTAAGCAACAAACTTAACTTCAGAGTACTGATAGGATCCGGTCCATTAGTGCTTGTATGATCGATCCCATCATGTGCAATTCTAGCGTGCGAAATGGTAAAACACGGGGTCGAAGACGCACCCTATTGGTCTTGGGCTTGTTTCCACTCATCGCTAACCTCTTAGCGTGGTCGCCACGCTGTTTTGGGCATAACTTTTGCTAGGAGTGTCCGTTTTTAGCGTGCGAGCACTTTCTGGAAAGGTCTCAACGAGACGCACAGGGGCGCATGCATCGCAGACCCATCGGGGCTCAGCTCTGACCTGCATTTCGCTCGTTTCTGGGCCTATGGCCTATTTTATGTCCAGCCCATTTATTTCCCATTCCTAGGCCCGTTTTGACTTCTGTTCGTTTTGTGTTTCGGCCACCCTTGTTTTGTGTGGCTTCCCAACGCACTTTGGAAGTTCACGCGACCATCTGTGCTCGCTCGACAGTTTTTAAGAGAATCAAGCACATAACTTGCAAAAAGAATGATGAGAAGACGCACCCTATTGGTCTTGGGCTTGTTTCCACTCATCGCTAACCTCTTAGCGTGGTCGCCACGCTGTTTTGGGCATAACTTTTGCTAGGAGTGTCCGTTTTTAGCGTGCGAGCACTTTCTGGAAAGGTCTCAACGAGACGCACAGCGGCGCGATGCGTCGGAGACCCATCGGGGCTCAGCTCTGACCTCCATTTCGCTCGTTTCTGGGCCTATGGCCTATTTTATGTCCAGCCCATTTATTTCCCATTCCTAGGCCCGTTTTGACTTCTGTTCGTTTTGTGTTTCGGCCACCCTTGTTTTGTGTGGCTTCCCAACGCACTTTGGAAGTTCACGCGACCCTCTGTGCTCGCTCGACAGTTTTTAAGAGAATCAAGCACATAACTTGCAAAAAGAATGATGAGAAGAACAAGAAGGGGTGCAACACGAGGACTTCCCAGGGGGTCACCCATCCTAGTACAACTCTCGCCCAAGCGCGCTTAACTTCGGAGTTCTGATGGGATCCGGTGCATTAGTGCTGGTATGATCGCACCCATCATGTGCTGCACGTATGGTGTTTTTATTCCTAATTCGCCGGTATTGCTCATAGTTTAAGCAACGAACTTAACTTCAGAGTACTGATAGGATCCGGTCCATTAGTGCTTGTATGATCGATCCCATCATGTGCAATTCTAGCGTGCGAAATGGTAAAACACGGGGTCGAAGACGCACCCTATTGGTCTTGGGCTTGTTTCCACTCATCGCTAACCTCTTAGCATGGTCGCCACGCTGTTTTGGGCATAACTTTTGCTAGGAGTGTCCGTTTTTAGCGTGCGAGCACTTTCTAGAAAGGTCTCAACGAGACGCACAGCGGCGCGATGCGTCGGAGACCCATCGGGGCTCAGCTCTGACCTCCATTTCGCTCGTTTCTGGGCCTATGGCCTATTTTATGTCCAGCCCATTTATTTCCCATTCCTAGGCCCGTTTTGGCTTCTGTTCGTTTTGTGTTTCGGCCACCCTTGTTTTGTGTGGCTTCCCAACGCACTTTGGAAGTTCACGCGACCCTTTGTGCTCGCTCGACAGTTTTTAAGAGAATCAAGCACATAACTTGCAAAAAGAATGATGAGAAGAACAAAAGGGGTGCAACACGTGGACTTCCCAGGGGTCACCCATCCTAGTACTACTCTCGCCCAGCGCGCTTAACTTCGGTGTTCTGATGGATCCGGTGCATTAGTTCTGGTATGATCGCACCCGTCATGTGCTGCGCGTATGGTGTTTTTATTCCTAATTCGCCGGTATTGCTCATAGTTTAAGCAACAAACTTAACTTCAGAGTACTGATAGGATCCGGTCCATTAGTGCTTGTATGATCGATCCATCATGTGCAATTCTAGCGTGCGAAATGGTAAAACACGGGGTCGAAGACGCACCCTATTGGTCTTGGGCTTGTTTCCACTCATCGCTAACCTCTTAGCGTGGTCGCCACGCTGTTTTGGGCATAACTTTTGCTAGGAGTGTCCGTTTTTAGCGTGCGAGCACTTTCTGGAAAGGTCTCAACGAGACGCACAGGGGCGCGATGCGTCGGAGACCCATCGGGGCTCAGCTCTGACCTCCATTTCGCTCGTTTCTGGGCCTATGGCCTATTTTATGTCCAGCCCATTTATTTCCCATTCCTAGGCCCGTTTTGACTTCTGTTCGTTTTGTGTTTCGGCCACCCTTGTTTTGTGTGGCTTCCCAACGCACTTTGGAAGTTCACGCGACCCTCTGTGCTCGCTCGACAGTTTTTAAGAGAATCAAGCACATAACTTGCAAAAAGAATGATGAGAAGAACAAGAAGGGGTGCAACACGAGGACTTCCCAGGGGTCACCCATCCTAGTACAACTCTCGCCCAAGCGCGCTTAACTTCGGAGTTCTGATGGGATCCGGTGCATTAGTGCTGGTATGATCGCACCCATCATGTGCTGCACGTATGGTGTTTTTATTCCTAATTCGCCGGTATTGCTCATAGTTTAAGCAACGAACTTAACTTCAGAGTACTGATAGGATCCGGTCCATTAGTGCTTGTATGATCGATCCCATCATGTGCAATTCTAGCGTGCGAAATGGTAAAACACGGGGTCGAAGACGCACCCTATTGGTCTTGGGCTTGTTTCCACTCATCGCTAACCTCTTAGCATGGTCGCCACGCTGTTTTGGGCATAACTTTTGCTAGGAGTGTCCGTTTTTAGCGTGCGAGCACTTTCTAGAAAGGTCTCAACGAGACGCACAGCGGCGCGATGCGTCGGAGACCCATCGGGGCTCAGCTCTGACCTCCATTTCGCTCGTTTCTGGGCCTATGGCCTATTTTATGTCCAGCCCATTTATTTCCCATTCCTAGGCCCGTTTTGGCTTCTGTTCGTTTTGTGTTTCGGCCACCCTTGTTTTGTGTGGCTTCCCAACGCACTTTGGAAGTTCACGCGACCCTTTGTGCTCGCTCGACAGTTTTTAAGAGAATCAAGCACATAACTTGCAAAAAGAATGATGAGAAGAACAAAAAGGGGTGCAACACGTGGACTTCCCAGGGGTCACCCATCCTAGTACTACTCTCGCCCAGCGCGCTTAACTTCGGTGTTCTGATGGGATCCGGTGCATTAGTTCTGGTATGATCGCACCCGTCATGTGCTGCGCGTATGGTGTTTTTATTCCTAATTCGCCGGTATTGCTCATAGTTTAAGCAACAAACTTAACTTCAGAGTACTGATAGGATCCGGTCCATTAGTGCTTGTATGATCGATCCCATCATGTGCAATTCTAGCGTGCGAAATGGTAAAACACGGGGTCGAAGACGCACCCTATTGGTCTTGGGCTTGTTTCCACTCATCGCTAACCTCTTAGCGTGGTCGCCACGCTGTTTTGGGCATAACTTTTGCTAGGAGTGTCCGTTTTTAGCGTGCGAGCACTTTCTGGAAAGGTCTCAACGAGACGCACAGGGGCGCGATGCATCGCAGACCCATCGGGGCTCAGCTCTGACCTGCATTTCGCTCGTTTCTGGGCCTATGGCCTATTTTATGTCCAGCCCATTTATTTCCCATTCCTAGGCCCGTTTTGACTTCTGTTCGTTTTGTGTTTCGGCCACCCTTGTTTTGTGTGGCTTCCCAACGCACTTTGGAAGTTCACGCGACCATCTGTGCTCGCTCGACAGTTTTTAAGAGAATCAAGCACATAACTTGCAAAAAGAATGATGAGAAGACGCACCCTATTGGTCTTGGGCTTGTTTCCACTCATCGCTAACCTCTTAGCGTGGTCGCCACGCTGTTTTGGGCATAACTTTTGCTAGGAGTGTCCGTTTTTAGCGTGCGAGCACTTTCTGGAAAGGTCTCAACGAGACGCACAGCGGCGCGATGCGTCGGAGACCCATCGGGGCTCAGCTCTGACCTCCATTTCGCTCGTTTCTGGGCCTATGGCCTATTTTATGTCCAGCCCATTTATTTCCCATTCCTAGGCCCGTTTTGACTTCTGTTCGTTTTGTGTTTCGGCCACCCTTGTTTTGTGTGGCTTCCCAACGCACTTTGGAAGTTCACGCGACCCTCTGTGCTCGCTCGACAGTTTTTAAGAGAATCAAGCACATAACTTGCAAAAAGAATGATGAGAAGAACAAGAAGGGGTGCAACACGAGGACTTCCCAGGGGGTCACCCATCCTAGTACAACTCTCGCCCAAGCGCGCTTAACTTCGGAGTTCTGATGGGATCCGGTGCATTAGTGCTGGTATGATCGCACCCATCATGTGCTGCACGTATGGTGTTTTTATTCCTAATTCGCCGGTATTGCTCATAGTTTAAGCAACGAACTTAACTTCAGAGTACTGATAGGATCCGGTCCATTAGTGCTTGTATGATCGATCCCATCATGTGCAATTCTAGCGTGCGAAATGGTAAAACACGGGGTCGAAGACGCACCCTATTGGTCTTGGGCTTGTTTCCACTCATCGCTAACCTCTTAGCATGGTCGCCACGCTGTTTTGGGCATAACTTTTGCTAGGAGTGTCCGTTTTTAGCGTGCGAGCACTTTCTAGAAAGGTCTCAACGAGACGCACAGCGGCGCGATGCGTCGGAGACCCATCGGGGCTCAGCTCTGACCTCCATTTCGCTCGTTTCTGGGCCTATGGCCTATTTTATGTCCAGCCCATTTATTTCCCATTCCTAGGCCCGTTTTGGCTTCTGTTCGTTTTGTGTTTCGGCCACCCTTGTTTTGTGTGGCTTCCCAACGCACTTTGGAAGTTCACGCGACCCTTTGTGCTCGCTCGACAGTTTTTAAGAGAATCAAGCACATAACTTGCAAAAAGAATGATGAGAAGAACAAAAAGGGGTGCAACACGTGGACTTCCCAGGGGGTCACCCATCCTAGTACTACTCTCGCCCCAGCGCGCTTAACTTCGGTGTTCTGATGGGATCCGGTGCATTAGTTCTGGTATGATCGCACCCGTCATGTGCTGCGCGTATGGTGTTTTTATTCCTAATTCGCCGGTATTGCTCATAGTTTAAGCAACAAACTTAACTTCAGAGTACTGATAGGATCCGGTCCATTAGTGCTTGTATGATCGATCCCATCATGTGCAGTTCTAGCGTGCGAAATGGTAAAACACAGGGTCGAAGACGCACCCAATTGGTCTTGGCTTGTTTCCACTCATCGCTAACCTCTTAGCGTGGTCGCCACGCTGTTTTGGGCATAACTTTTGCTAGGAGTGTCCGTTTTTAGCGTGCGAGCACTTTCTGGAAAGGTCTCAACGAGACGCACAGGGGCGCGATGCATCGCAGACCCATCGGGGCTCAGCTCTGACCTGCATTTCGCTCGTTTCTGGGCCTATGGCCTATTTTATGTCCAGCCCATTTATTTCCCATTCCTAGGCCCGTTTTGGCTTCTGTTCGTTTTGTGTTTCGGCCACCCTTGTTTTGTGTGGCTTCCCAACGCACTTTGGAAGTTCACGCGACCATCTGTGCTCGCTCGACAGTTTTTAAGAGAATCAAGCACATAACTTGCAAAAAGAATGATGAGAAGACGCACCCTATTGGTCTTGGGCTTGTTTCCACTCATCGCTAACCTCTTAGCGTGGTCGCCACGCTGTTTTGGGCATAACTTTTGCTAGGAGTGTCCGTTTTTAGCGTGCGAGCACTTTCTGGAAAGGTCTCAACGAGACGCACAGCGGCGCGATGCGTCGGAGACCCATCGGGGCTCAGCTCTGACCTCCATTTCGCTCGTTTCTGGGCCTATGGCCTATTTTATGTCCAGCCCATTTATTTCCCATTCCTAGGCCCGTTTTGACTTCTGTTCGTTTTGTGTTTCGGCCACCCTTGTTTTGTGTGTCTTCCCAACGCACTTTGGAAGTTCACGCGACCCTCTGTGCTCGCTCGACAGTTTTTAAGAGAATCAAGCACATAACTTGCAAAAAGAATGATGAGAAGAACAAGAAGGGGTGCAACACGAGGACTTCCCAGGGGGTCACCCATCCTAGTACAACTCTCGCCCAAGCGCGCTTAACTTCGGAGTTCTGATGGGATCCGGTGCATTAGTGCTGGTATGATCGCACCCATCATGTGCTGCACGTATGGTGTTTTTATTCCTAATTCGCCGGTATTGCTCATAGTTTAAGCAACGAACTTAACTTCAGAGTACTGATAGGATCCGGTCCATTAGTGCTTGTATGATCGATCCCATCATGTGCAATTCTAGCGTGCGAAATGGTAAAACACGGGGTCGAAGACGCACCCTATTGGTCTTGGGCTTGTTTCCACTCATCGCTAACCTCTTAGCATGGTCGCCACGCTGTTTTGGGCATAACTTTTGCTAGGAGTGTCCGTTTTTAGCGTGCGAGCACTTTCTAGAAAGGTCTCAACGAGACGCACAGCGGCGCGATGCGTCGGAGACCCATCGGGGCTCAGCTCTGACCTCCATTTCGCTCGTTTCTGGGCCTATGGCCTATTTTATGTCCAGCCCATTTATTTCCCATTCCTAGGCCCGTTTTGGCTTCTGTTCGTTTTGTGTTTCGGCCACCCTTGTTTTGTGTGGCTTCCCAACGCACTTTGGAAGTTCACGCGACCCTTTGTGCTCGCTCGACAGTTTTTAAGAGAATCAAGCACATAACTTGCAAAAAGAATGATGAGAAGAACAAAAAGGGGTGCAACACGTGGACTTCCCAGGGGGTCACCCATCCTAGTACTACTCTCGCCCAGCGCGCTTAACTTCGGGTTCTGATGGGATCCGGTGCATTAGTCTGGTATGATCGCACCCTCATGTGCTGCGCGTATGGTGTTTTTATTCCTAATTCGCCGGTATTGCTCATAGTTTAAGCAACAAACTTAACTTCAGAGTACTGATAGGATCCGGTCCATTAGTGCTTGTATGATCGATCCATCATGTGCAATTCTAGCGTGCGAAATGGTAAAACACGGGGTCGAAGACGCACCCTATTGGTCTTGGGCTTGTTTCCACTCATCGCTAACCTCTTAGCGTGGTCGCCACGCTGTTTTGGGCATAACTTTTGCTAGGAGTGTCCGTTTTTAGCGTGCGAGCACTTTCTGGAAAGGTCTCAACGAGACGCACAGGGGCGCGATGCGTCGGAGACCCATCGGGGCTCAGCTCTGACCTCCATTTCGCTCGTTTCTGGGCCTATGGCCTATTTTATGTCCAGCCCATTTATTTCCCATTCCTAGGCCCGTTTTGACTTCTGTTCGTTTTGTGTTTCGGCCACCCTTGTTTTGTGTGGCTTCCCAACGCACTTTGGAAGTTCACGCGACCTTTGTGCTCGCTCGACAGTTTTTAAGAGAATCAAGCACATAACTTGCAAAAAGAATGATGAGAAGAACAAAAGGGGTGCAACACGAGGACTTCCCAGGGGTCACCCATCCTAGTACTACTCTCGCCCAAGCGCGCTTAACTTCGGAGTTCTGATGGATCCGGTGCATTAGTGCTGGTATGATCGCACCCATCATGTGCTGCCGTATGGTGTTTTTATTCCTAATTCGCCGGTATTGCTCATAGTTTAAGCAACAAACTTAACTTCAGAGTACTGATAGGATCCGGTCCATTAGTGCTTGTATGATCGATCCATCATGTGCAATTCTAGCGTGCGAAATGGTAAAACACGGGGTCGAAGACGCACCCTATTGGTCTTGGGCTTGTTTCCACTCATCGCTAACTCTTAGCGTGGTCGCCACGCTGTTTTGGGCATAACTTTTGCTAGGAGTGTCCGTTTTTAGCGTGCGAGCACTTTCTGAAAGGTCTCAACGAGACGCACAGGGGCGCGATGCGTCGGAGACCCATCGGGGCTCAGCTCTGACCTCCATTTCGCTCGTTTCTGGGCCTATGGCCTATTTTATGTCCAGCCCATTTATTTCCCATTCCTAGGCCCGTTTTGACTTCTGTTCGTTTTGTGTTTCGGCCACCCTTGTTTTGTGTGGCTTCCAACGCACTTTGGAAGTTCACGCGACCCTTTGTGCTCGCTCGACAGTTTTTAAGAGAATCAAGCACATAACTTGCAAAAAGAATGATGAGAAGAACAAAAAGGGGTGCAACACGAGGACTTCCCAGGGGTCACCCATCCTAGTACTACTCTCGCCCAAGCGCGCTTAACTTCGGAGTTCTGATGGGATCCGGTGCATTAGTGCTGGTATGATCGCACCCATCATGTGCTGCGCGTATGGTGTTTTTATTCCTAATTCGCCGGTATTGCTCATAGTTTAAGCAACAAACTTAACTTCAGAGTACTGATAGGATCCGGTCCATTAGTGCTTGTATGATCGATCCCATCATGTGCAATTCTAGCGTGCGAAATGGTAAAACACGGGGTCGAAGACGCACCCTATTGGTCTTGGGCTTGATCCTACTCATCGCTAACCTCTTAGCGTGGTCGCCACGCTGTTTTGGGCATAACTTTTGCTAGGAGTGTCCGTTTTTAGCGTGCGAGCACTTTCTGGAAAGGTCTCAACGAGACGCACAGGGGCGCGATGCGTCGGAGACCCATCGGGGCTCAGCTCTGACCTCATTTCGCTCGTTTCTGGGCCTATGGCCTATTTTATGTCCAGCCATTTATTTCCCATTCCTAGGCCCGTTTTGACTTCTGTTCGTTTTGTGTTTCGGCCACCCTTGTTTTGTGTGGCTTCCCAACGCACTTTGGAAGTTCACGCGACCTCTGTGCTCGCTCGACAGTTTTTTAAGAGAATCAAGCACATAACTTGCAAAAAGAATGATGAGAAGACGCACCCTATTGGTCTTGGGCTTGTTCCACTCATCGCTAACCTCTTAGCGTGGTCGCCACGCTGTTTGGCATAACTTTTGCTAGGAGTGTCCCTTTTTAGCGTGCGAGCACTTTCTGGAAAGGTCTCAACGAGACGCACAGCGGCGCGATGCGTCGGAGACCCATCGGGCTCAGCTCTGACCTCCATTCGCTCGTTTCTGGCCTATGGCCTATTTTATGTCCAGCCCATTATTTCCCATTCCTAGCCGTTTTGACTTCTGTTCGTTTTGTGTTTCGGCCACCCTTGTTTTGTGTGGCTTCCAACGCACTTTGGAAGTTCACGCGACCCTTTGTGCTCGCTCGACAGTTTTTAAGAGAATCAAGCACATAACTTGCAAAAAGAATGATGAAGAACAAAAGGGGTGCAACACGAGGACTTCCAGGGGGTCACCCATCCTAGTACAACTCTCGCCCAAGCGCGCTTAACTTCGGAGTCTGATGGGATCCGGTGCATTAGTGCTGGTATGATCGCACCCATCATGTGCTGCACGTATGGTGTTTTATTCCTAATTCGCCGGTATTTGCTCATAGTTTAAGCAACAAACTTAACTTCAGAGTACTGATAGGATCCGGTCCATTAGTGCTTGTATGATCGATCCCATCATGTGCAATTCTAGCGTGCGAAATGGTAAAACACGGGTCGAAGACGCACCCTATTGGTCTTGGGCTTGTTTCCACTCATCGCTAACCTCTTAGCGTGGTCGCCACGCTGTTTTGGGCATAACTTTTGCTAGGAGTGTCCGTTTTTAGCGTGCGAGCACTTTCTAGAAAGGTCTCAACGAGACGCACAGCGGCGCGATGCGTCGGAGACCCATCGGGCTCAGCTCTGACCTCCATTTCGCTCGTTTCTGGGCCTATGGCCTATTTTATGTCCAGCCCATTTATTTCCATTCCTAGGCCCGTTTTGCTTCTGTTCGTTTTGTGTTTCGGCCACCCTTGTTTTGTGTGGCTTCCCAACGCACTTTGGAAGTTCACGCGACCCTTTGTGCTCGCTCGACAGTTTTTAAGAGAATCAAGCACATAACTTGCAAAAAGAATGATGAGAAGAACAAAAAAGGGGTGCAACACGAGGACTTCCCAGGGGGTCACCCATCCTAGTACTACTCTCGCCCAGCGCGCTTAACTTCGGTGTTCTGATGGGATCCGGTGCATTAGTGCTGGTATGATCGCACCCATCATGTGCTGCGCGTATGGTGTTTTTTATTCCTAATTCGCCGGTATTGCTCATAGTTTAAGCAACAAACTTAACTTCAGAGTACTGATAGGATCCGGTCCATTAGTGCTTGTATGATCGATCCCATCATGTGCAATTCTAGCGTGCGAAATGGTAAAACACGGGGTCGAAGACGCACCTATTGGTCTTGGGCTTGTTTCCACTCATCGCTAACCTCTTAGCGTGGTCGCCACGCTGTTTTGGGCATAACTTTTGCTAGGAGTGTCCGTTTTTAGCGTGCGAGCACTTTCTGGAAAGGTCTCAACGAGACGCACAGGGCGCGATGGGTCGGAGACCCATCGGGCTCAGCTCTGACCTCCATTTCGCTCGTTTCTGGGCCTATGGCCTATTTTATGTGCAGCCCATTTATTTCCCATTCCTAGGCCCGTTTTGACTTCTGTTCGTTTTGTGTTTCGGCCACCCTTGTTTTGTGTGGCTTCCCAACGCACTTTGGAAGTTCACGCGACCCTTGTGCTCGCTCGACAGTTTTTAAGAGAATCAAGCACATAACTTGCAAAAAGAATGATGAGAAGAACAAGAAGGGGTGCAACACGAGGACTTCCCAGGGGGGTCACCCATCCTAGTACAACTCTCGCCCAAGCGCGCTTAACTTCGGAGTTCTGATGGGATCCGGTGCATTAGTGCTGGTATGATCGCACCCATCATGTGCTGCGCGTATGGTGTTTTTATTCCTAATTCGCCGGTATTGCTCATAGTTTAAGCAACAAACTTAACTTCAGAGTACTGATAGGATCCGGTCCATTAGTGCTTGTATGATCGATCCCATCATGTGCAATTCTAGCGTGCGAAATGGTAAAACACGGGGTCGAAGACGCACCCTATTGGTCTTGGGCTTGTTTCCACTCATCGCTAACCTCTTAGCGTGGTCGCCACGCTGTTTTGGCATAACTTTTGCTAGGAGTGTCCGTTTTTAGCGTGCGAGCACTTTCTGGAAAGGTCTCAACGAGACGCACAGGGCGCGATGCGTCGGAGACCCATCGGGGCTCAGCTCTGACCTCCATTTCGCTCGTTTCTGGGCCTATGGCCTATTTTATGTCCAGCCCATTTATTTCCCATTCCTAGGCCCGTTTTGGCTTCTGTTCGTTTTGTGTTTCGGCCACCCTTGTTTGTGTGGCTTCCCAACGCACTTTGGAAGTTCACGCGACCCTTTGTGCTCGCGACAGTTTTTAAGAGAATCAAGCACATAACTTGCAAAAGAATGATGAGAAGAACAAAAAGGGGTGCAAACGTGGACTTCCCAGGGGGTCACCATCCTAGTACTACTCTGCCCAGCGCGCTTAACTTCGGTTCTGATGGGATCCGGTGCATTAGTTCTGGTATGATCGCACCCATCATGTGCTGCGCGTATGGTGTTTTTATTCCTAATTGCCGGTATTGCTCATAGTTTTAAGCAACAAACTTAACTTCAGAGTACTGATAGGATCCGGTCCATTAGTGCTTGTATGATCGATCCCATCATGTGCAATTCTAGCGCGCGAAATGTAAAACACGGGGTCGAAGACGCACCCTATTGGTCTTGGCTTGTTTCCACTCATCGCTAACCTCTTAGCGTGGTCGCCACGCTGTTTTGGGCATAACTTTTGCTAGGGAGTGTCCGTTTTTAGCGTGCGAGCACTTTCTGGAAAGGTCTCAACGAGACGCACAGGGGCGCGATGCATCGCAGACCCATCGGGGCTCAGCTCTGACCTGCATTTCGCTCGTTTCTGGGCCTATGGCCTATTTTATGTCCAGCCCATTTATTTCCCATTCCTAGGCCCGTTTTTGACTTCTGTTCATTTTGT
>NQVE01000158.1:0-23455 GCA_003260385.1 Cuscuta australis | reverse complement strand
GAGGCTTGGATAACGCAGCGGAAAACAAAATTTTATAGTCCAAAACTCGATTCCCCAAGAACAACTTACGTAAATTACTAGCTATAGTAAGAAATTTACCTTAACGGTGAAAACGGAGAACGGAGGAACGGTTGGGGATGGTTTTGAGGAGATGAACGTAGCGCCAAACGTATGAAGCCTCCAACGTATCCAACGAACTTGCTCCGGAGTCCAAGATTAAACTTGTGCTAGCAAGTTTAATATAGGATAGTAAAAACTATAATAATACTACTTTGGGAGTAATAAATATATAGTAAAATATTTATCTTATAAATATTTCTTTATAATATTTTGTGTATATTTCTAACACTTTAGAAAAATAACTTTGAACACAAAATAGGATTTTTTTTTCTAAAATGGGATGGCCGAAACTCTTAAGTGTAAAAGGGAGGGATTGTTTTTTCATTTTATAATAAACAACTTAAATGAATTTCTAGGAAATAGCTTAGGGACAAAACAAATTAGGATTAATGTAATGTCCCCAACCAACACAACAAGACAAATATCCTTTTGTTAATCAAATATTTGATTATATCAATCAAATATATCATTAGGTAAAAATCAATTTATGTCTTGTATTTTTCCCTTTAATATTTTCGGCCATAGCATATTAAAATACATTACATTTTATTTTTTGCATCAATAATTATCATATAATTAAAATGATGAAAAATAAAATAATATATATATATATACACACACATTCGGCGCTACATATATATATATAATAAAATTTGTTTTGTCAAAATATAATTATCATATAATTAAAATGACACAAACAAAATATAATTTTAAAATACATATGTATTTTCGAAATACATATATATATAAAATTATCACAACTATATATTTAATATTACTCCCACTAGTGTAGTATACTACTCCCTTACAAGTCCTAAGTGTGTGACCCTTTAGGTATCCATAACACTGGCAATGATATTAATATAAATTAATACCATAGATAATAAGCGGTATCTAGCAACACATTATTATCCCCAGATTATGAAAAAGACGTTCATCTCATCAATACCTTCTACGACACAAGACATTCTATAACTATTATCCTTCTGTCCTAAATGTCATGATTTAACACAAGGCATGGGATGTGTATCCTTGTATAGTTAAATCAGCTGTTACTGAATCTCAAGTAGAGTGGCAGGGATCAGATATTTATCAGTCTCTAGATAGTGACATATCTGGGCATGGCCATGCACTTTCCCAAGTCCTACTATTCAGTGGGCCAAATGACATTATACTTCTATACAGTAGAAGGGACGATCCTGTATCTGTTATTCACATCTCTAAATATGCTTAGCGGCATACCCAACGCATAACTGTACGTCTACCAGTATTTCAGATAGCATTAGTTATGAATCAAAGCATACGGCCCCACATATCAGAGAATGTAATAACTTCAAGTCTGAGGATAGTTATAGCAAGGTCGATTTGAGAATACTGATAAACACATTACTGTAGATCCATGCAGTATTCTCAAGATGGGTCAATCCAGTCACATATTATCGATATAATATGCACCTACGTACAGATTAAGATATCACAATACTTATAGTCTATGAGACGCAACTATCTCATCTCGTACGTACTAGTCTTGATACGTTATGACGTCCGTATTATCATAAAGTGCGACTAGGGATATTCTAGACATAGCTTTCGTCAAGAAGTAACAGTCTCATAATCAGAACATCGTAGTCCTCATCTATGTTACTGAAGCGCTATCGTCTATGGACTGAAGCTATGTTATGTTACCACGAGATATAAAACATACTTCAAGGCCTTTCATTCATGATAGAGTTGTACAGTTACATAGGTATTTGATTGCCTCTAGGGCACCTAAAATACAACAATCTCCCACTTGCCCTAAGGCCAATCAAGCATTTCTCGAATGCCCATGAACCACGTATGACTCTCGTGTTTAGGCTTTCCCAAAGCCTTCGTCAACGGATCCGCGATATTGTCGTCTGTACCTATCTTGCAATCTCAACGTTCCCCACGTGCAACGATTTTCTCGTATGATGTGATAACGTCTAACGATGTGTTTGGTCTTTCTGTGAGACCGAGGTTCTTTCGCTTGTGCAATTGCCCCATTGTGTCGCAAAACAACGGTATAGGTTCTTGATGTAGGAACCACTCCAAGCTCAGTAATAAAATTCTTGAGCCACACACCTTCCTTGGCTGCTCGGCTGCAGCCATGTACTCTGCTTCTGTAGTGGAATCAGCGGTAGTATCTTGCTTGTAACTCTTCCAGGTAACAGCTCCGCCATTCAAACAAAACACATACCCTGCCTGCGACTTGAAGTCATCTCTATCAGTTTGGAAGCTGGCATCAGTATATCCAACAATACTGAGCTCTTCTTTTCCGCAATATACCAGGAAGGCATCCTTAGTCCTACGGAAGTATTTAAGGATGTTCTTCACAGCCGTCCAATGGCTTTCGCCAGGGTTGGACTGGTATCTACTCGTGACACTCAGAGCAAAGGCGACATCAGGTCTCGTACATACCATCGCATACATGATGGATCCAATGGCCGACGCATAAGGAACATTTCTCATGTGTTCTACTTCCTCCGGAGTGGAAGCACCTAGTCTTGGAAAGACTCGTGCCTTGGGCCATAGGCAAACTTTCTCGTTTCGACTCAGACATGCTGAATCTAGCGAGGACCTTGTCTATGTATGTACTTTGACTGAGACCTAACAGCTTCCCTGATCTATCCCTATAGATCCTTATGCCAAGTGCATAACTAGCATCTCCCAAGTCCTTCATAGAGAAACTCTTACTCAACCACGTTTTGACGGTGTTAAAGTAGGAATATCGTTTCCTATGAGCAGTATGTCATCAACATACAAAGCAAGGAAGACTACAGCACTCCCACTGACCTTCTTGTATACACAAGATTCATCCGAATTTCTTCAAAACCAAAGCCGATGACAGTTTCGTGAAAGCGGATGTTCCAACTCCGTGAGGCTTGCTTCAATCCGTAGATTGATCGCTGCAACTTGCATACCTTGGTAGATTCTTCAGGAGCGCAAAACCCTTCAGGTTGTGTCATAAAGACATCCTCAAGGAGGTTTCCATTAAGGAAAGCCGTTTTGACGTCCATCTGCCAGATTTCGTAATCATGGTATGCTGCGATAGCAAGTAAGATTCGAATGGATTTAATCATGACAACTGGAGAAAAAGTTTCGTCATAGTCGATACCATGTATTTGACGATATCCTTTTGCTACCAATCGTGCCTTGAAGGTTTGCACCTTACCATCCATGTCAGTCTTCTTTTTGAAGACCCATTTGCACCCAATGGTTTGATCCCTTCGGGTGCATCAACCAAAGTCCATACTTGGTTGGTGTACATGGAATCCATTTCGGACTGCATGGCTTGACGCCATTCCTCAGCCTCGGACAACTGATTGCCTCGAGGTAGGTCTCCGGCTCATCCTGGTCGATAAGCATTACGTCACCCTCAAAGTTTAGGAGGAATCCATACCTTTCAGGTTTGTGTGCGTAACCGGTTAGACCTACGGGGTTCTTGTGTATCTTGAGCATTTTTGAGGTACAACAGTTTGTTCCTCTAGCTCATGTTCCAGAACCGGCGCGGTAGTTTCTTCGTCGTCTCGAATTTCTTCGAGCTCTATCTTTCTCCCGCTAGTTGCGATGGAGAGAAATTCCTTCTCGAGGAAGACACCATTGCGAGCAACGAATACCTTCTTATCGATAGGGTGATAGAATGAATACCCTCGAGTTTCCTTTGGTATCCACGAAGAAACACTTATCAGACTTGGCGTCAAGCTTGCCATTCGTCAAAAGACGTTTGACATAAGCCTCACAGCCCCAAATCTTTAAGTGTGACAGAACCGGGCACTTGCCCGTCCATAGCTGGTATGGTGTTCCTTCAACCGCCTTGGTTCGAACTCGGTTAAGAGTATATATTGCAGTGCTCAGCGCATACCCCCAGAATGATTCTGGTAGAGTCGAATGACCCATCATAGAATGAACTATGTCAAGCAGGGTTCGATTCCTCCTTTCAGAGACACCATTCCATTGTGGAGTCCCAGGAGGTGTGAGTTGGGATAAAATCCCATGCTCTCTAAGATAGTCATCGAACTCACCACTTAAGTATTCTCCACCTCGGTCAAATCGTAGTGTTTTAATACTTTTGCCAAGTTGTTTTTCAACTCCATTCCTGAATTCTTTGAACATTTCAAAGGATTCTGACTTGTGTCTCATGAGATACACATAGCCATATCTACTGAGGTCATCAGTAAAAGTGATGAAGTATGAATAACCACCTCGTGCAGTTGTATTGAAAGGCCCGCACACATCACTATGAATGAGTGCCAGAAGATCACCAGCTCTTTCACCGTGTCCGGTGAAAGGAGATTTGGTCATCTTACCCAATAAACAAGATTCGCATGTGTCATATGATTCAAGATCAAATGACTCCAGCATTCCCGACCGATGTAGCTTGGATATGCGTTTCTCGTTTATATGGCCTAACCTACAATGCCATAGGTATGTTTGGTTCAAACCGTTCGGTTGTTCCTCTTGGCTGATATGTTATAGACAGGCATGTCCAAGTCAAGGACATATAACCCATTGGTAATGTTGGCATTAGCATAGAAAACATTCTTTCTGTAAACGGAAAGGGACTTGTCTTTAATAGAAATGATGAAACCACTCTTATCAAGACATGAAACAGAAATAATGTTTCTGCTAATTGTAGGAACGTACAAGCAATCGTTTAATTCCAACATTAGACCACTAGGCAAGACTAAACTATAAGTTCCGATTGCCAAAGTTGCAACAGGTGCACCATTGCCGACTCGGAGTTCAATCTCGCCTCGAGCTAACCGTCTACTCTGCTTCAGTCCCTGCATGGTAGTACAGATATGAGACCCACATCCAGTATCTAGTACCCATGATGAAGATATAGACATGTTAACTTCTATAACATACACTTTAGAAGAAATGGTCGTACCTTCCTTCTTCTTGGTTGCGAGGTATGTCTTGCAGTTTCTTCTCCAGTGGCCTGCCTTACCACAGTGATGACATTTGCCCTTTGCAACTCTCCTATGGGTTTCTGGGTTGCAGATGAAGTGGACTTCGATTTAGGCTTTCCGACCGTCCTAGCCTTAATCTTAATCCCTTCTTCGGCTTCCCCTTTCTGCCTTGGACCATAAGGACGGAAGCACCCTTGCCCTTAGTAAGGTTCTCCTCTGCAGTCTGGAGAATTTTAAGAAGCTCCGGAAGGGTTTGTCAAGATCATTCATCATGTAGTTCATGACAAAACCCTTATACAGCTCAGGGAGCGACTGCAGGATCAGGTCCGTTGCCAGCTCCTTCTGCAAGGAGAACCCGAGTTTCTCCAGATTGGTTATGTAACCAATCATTTTGAGAACGTGCGGACCGACCGGGTTCCCTGAAGAGAGCTTGCAACTAAAGAGAGCCTTATGTTGAAACACGGGCATGTCACGTTTTCGTACTAAAGCCGTGTTGTTTTTATGACAGGTTTTGATAATGCCAAACCGCCGTGATCAAGTCGAACATTGAATATACAAGGAGAAGAAGGAAGACAAGAACAAGAGCTAAAAGAAGACCAAGAAGAAGACCTTAGTCTTAGTGTCGTTGAGTCGGTCTTCATTGTGATCAAGACCGACCCAATCTTTACACCTTGGCTCTTTAGGCTAAAAACCTTCATTGCACTTCTTAAATCATAAAAATGCTTTTCAAACATGTTTAAGTCATTAAAACACTTGGTGTTCGCCCAAACCAAAAACCAAGCCATCCGGCGTTCGGGTTTCAGAAACTGGCGTTCGGCTCTCGGTTATCGGCTATGGTTTTTGGCGTCCGAACCAACCAAGTGGTTTTAAACTTTTTATGATTGGTTTTTACTCTTGGCATGTTTAAACGGTTCTCCAACAAAAACACCTTGAAAACCATCTTTCGCTTTTGGTCGTTTGACAAAATCATTCAAAACGGCATAAAACTTGGCTAGCCGTGGTTTTCACTTAAATGACGTGGTTTTAAAGTGTCTTAGTCTATTTATTAGCCAAATACATCAAATAAGTGTTTTAAACACTTGGTTTTTATTTTGGAGAACTTGACTTTTCCGGTTGGGTTTCGCATCGGTTGGCTAGGCCGTGGTTAAGGCAAAAACCATGGGTTCTTGACTAACCACTCACCCAGCGATGGGAAGATCTTCCCATCGATGGGTAAGCGGCTCCTCAGCCAAACCAGTTTCCAGAACCATGCCAAACAACGATGGGGAGTTCCACCATCGCTGTTAGAGCCTTGGTGCAAAATTACCACAAGGCAGAACGACTTTGCCCAGCGATGGGAAGTCTATCCCATCGATGGGAACCCAGCGATGGTAAGGGTATACCATCGATGGGAAGGCATGACCGTTGGTGGTCATTAAAGGTTGATTCTTTCCTTGTTTGGAATTCAACCTCCCACCCAGCGATGGGAAGCATGTACCCATCGATGGGTAGGTGACCGTTGACTTCAAAACAGAAGAAAAATTGGCTTACCATCGATGGTTGATTCTAAACATCGATGGGAAGCCAATATTCTGCAGATCCCAAATCTTTTCAATCCCATAAATCAAGCTAATCACTCCTTTAATGCATTGGTCCGTTGGAGCCTAATTTTGCACTATAAAAAGGGTGTTTGGGTCTGCTTTTCTCACCAATTCACTTCACAACATCTATACTTTCATTGCATTCAAATATCATAATTTTTCATAGCTTTCTAGAGCCACTTGTGTGAAGGTTGAGTTGTTCTTGAGCGTACTTAGTTTACTCATAATCTACTCTATAAGAGAGTCTCGTTCTTGAGTGTACTTGTGTTCTTAGACACGTTGAGAGATAGTATCACTCTCGGTTGATTCAAAGGAAGGTCTGTTTCCTTTGAAGGATTCGTTGAGGTTCGTGTGACTCGAACTCTCAAGTTGTAACGGTTTGTTAAGCACCCGTAAGCTTAACGAGTTAGTAGTGTAGCTCGAGAGAGTCTCTCGGGAGGCTGGATTAGCCACAAGTTGTGGTGAACCAGGGTAAAATTCGGTGTGCCTCTTACTCTTCTCTTTACTTCTCTTTTAAATTTTTAATTCTTGCGATTTCTCCGATCAAACGCTATTCACCCCCCCTCTAGCGTTGGTCTTTTATTCTAACACCTTACTCACGAGAAAACGTTCATGCCTGGATTGCCCCTGGTATAGCTGCCGCAAGGCCACGATCATCTTGTGGGCCTTCATGTCCTCGTGCTGTTTTTGTAGCTCGGTTATCATGGTAGCCAGCATGACACAGCTAACCTGGTTGTCATCCTTAACGTGTTTCTCGTAGGCATCTTTGACCGCTTTCGGGGCGTTAGCGGGAGGGGCAGGAGGAATGGGCTTTTCGAGCACATACTCTTTCTCATCCATGCGGAGAACAATGCAGAGATTGCGTTGCCAGTCAACAAAGTTTGTTCCGTTCAATTTATCTTTATCCAGAATGGAACGCAGGGCGAGGTTGTTTGTGTTGTTGTTTGCCATCTACAGAATTTTGCGAAGATAGTTATTATCATGAATTAAGTATCTAATAGGTCTTTATTAAATACTCTCCCACTATTTCTAAAAAGTCAACTACCCTCAGGTACGGAACCTATTGACTTGGGGTTTCTATTTGAAGAATACCCTAGCGGGCCAAGATCCATATTTTATTTAACTATAGTTGTGCTTTGCATCTTGCCCTACAGTTAAATTATTTAGGTAGGAATTCATTCCAATTGCAATCGTTATTACAACTCTTGGTTCGGTGGATTCTTTTAAATAAAATTCTTAATTGGGCCAGATCCATATTTCATTTAACTATAGTTGTGCTTTGCATCTTGCCCTACAGTTAAATTATTTCTGGTAGGAATAAATTCCAATTGTAACAATTTACAACTCTGGTTGGATGATTGATTTTATTTATTGATCCTACCGCAGTGCCCTAAGTCTCTCATCCTTATGACCAAGACTTAGTTAAGACTAACCCGGGGCGAGTCAGTACCCTAGTTACGGGTTTCGCGCCTAATCAACGTCCAAAACTCGATTCCACCCAAGAACAACTTACGTAAATTACTAGCTATAGTAAGAAATTTACCTTAACGGTGAAAACGGAGAACGGAGGAACGGTTGGGGATGGTTTTGAGGAGATGAACGTAGCGCCAAACGTATGAAGCCTCCAACGTATCCACGCGAACTTGCTCCGGAGTCCAAGATTAAACTTGTGCTAGCAAGTTTAATATAGGATAGTAAAAACTATAATAATACTACTTTGGGAGTAATAAATATATAGTAAAATATTTATCTTATAAATATTTCTTTATAATATTTTGTGTATATTTCTAACACTTTAGAAAAATAACTTTGAACACAAAATAGGATTTTTTTTTTTCTAAAATGGGATGGCCGAAACTCTTAAGTGTAAAACGGGAGGGATTGTTTTTTCATTTTATAATAAACAACTTAAATGAATTTCTAGGAAATAGCTTAGGGACAAAACAAATTAGGATTAATGTAATGTCCCCAACCAACACAACAAGACATATATCCTTTTGTTAATCAAATATTTGATTATATCAATCAAATATATCATTAGGTATAAAATCAATTTATGTCTTGTATTTTTCCCTTTAATATTTTCGGCCATAGCATATTAAAATACATTACATTTTATTTTTTGCATCAATAATTATCATATAATTAAAATGATGAAAAATAAAATAATATATATATATATACACACACATTCGGCGCTACATATATATATATAATAAAATTTGTTTTGTCAAAATATAATTATCATATAATTAAAATGACACAAACAAAATATAATTTTAAAATACATATGTATTTTCGAAATACATATATATATAAAATTATCACAACTATATATTTAATATTACTCCCACTAGTGTAGTATACTACTCCCTTACAAGTCCTAAGTGTGTGACCCTTTAGGTATCCATAACACTGGCAATGATATTAATATAAATTAATACCATAGATAATAAGCGGTATCTAGCAACACATTATTATCCCCAGATTATGAAAAAGACGTTCATCTCATCAATACCTTCTACGACACAAGACATTCTATAACTATTATCCTTCTGTCCTAAATGTCATGATTTAACACAAGGCATGGGATGTGTATCCTTGTATAGTTAAATCAGCTGTTACTGAATCTCAAGTAGAGTGGCAGGGATCAGATATTTATCAGTCTCTAGATAGTGACATATCTGGGCATGGCCATGCACTTTCCCAAGTCCTACTATTCAGTGGGCCAAATGACATTATACTTCTATACAGTAGAAGGGACGATCCTGTATCTGTTATTCACATCTCTAAATATGCTTAGCGGCATACCCAACGCATAACTGTACGTCTACCAGTATTTCAGATAGCATTAGTTATGAATCAAAGCATACGGCCCCACATATCAGAGAATGTAATAACTTCAAGTCTGAGGATAGTTATAGCAAGGTCGATTTGAGAATACTGATAAACACATTACTGTAGATCCATACAGTATTCTCAAGATGGGTCAATCCAGTCACATATTATCGATATAATATGCACCTACGTACAGATTAAGATATCACAATACTTATAGTCTATGAGACGCAACTATCTCATCTCGTACGTACTAGTCTTGATACGTTATGACGTCCGTATTATCATAAAGTGCGACTAGGGATATTCTAGACATAGCTTTCGTCAAGAAGTAACAGTCTCATAATCAAAACATCGTAGTCCTCATCTATGTTACTGAAGCGCTATCGTCTATGGACTGAAGCTATGTTATGTTACACGAGATATAAAACATACTTCAAGGCCTTTCATTCATGATAGAGTGTACAGTTACATAGGTATTTGATTGCCTCTAGGGCACCTAAATACAACAATCTCCCACTTGCCCTAAGGCCAATCAAGCATTTCTCGAATGCCCATGAACCACGTATGACTCTCGTGTTTAGGCTTTCCCAAAGCCTTCGTCAACGGATCCGCGATATTGTCGTCTGTACCTATCTTGCAAATCTCAACGTCCCCACGTGCAACGATTTCTCGTATGATGTGATAACGTCTAACGATGTGTTTGGTCTTCTGGTGAGACCGAGGTTCTTTCGCTTGTGCAATTGCCCCATTGTTGTCGCAAAACAACGGTATAGGGTTCTTGATGCTAGGAACCACTCCAAGCTCAGTAATAAAATTCTTGAGCCACACACCTTCCTTGGCTGCCTCGGCTGCAGCCATGTACTCTGCTTCTGTAGTGGAATCAGCGGTAGTATCTTGCTTGTAACTCTTCCAGGTAACAGCTCCGCCATTCAAACAAAACACATACCCTGCCTGCGACTTGAAGTCATCTCTATCAGTTTGGAAGCTGGCATCAGTATATCCAACAATACTGAGCTCTTCTTTTCCGCAATATACCAGGAAGGCATCCTTAGTCCTACGGAAGTATTTAAGGATGTTCTTCACAGCCGTCCAATGGCTTTCGCCAGGGTTGGACTGGTATCTACTCGTGACACTCAGAGCAAAGGCGACATCAGGTCTCGTACATACCATCGCATACATGATGGATCCAATGGCCGACGCATAAGGAACATTTCTCATGTGTTCTACTTCCTCCGGAGTGGAAGCACCCTAGTCTTGGAAAGACTCGTGCCTTGGGCCATAGGCAAACTTTCTCGTTTCGACTCAGACATGCTGAATCTAGCGAGGACCTTGTCTATGTATGTACTTTGACTGAGACCTAACAGCTTCCCTGATCTATCCCTATAGATCCTTATGCCAAGTGCATAACTAGCATCTCCCAAGTCCTTCATAGAGAAACTCTTACTCAACCACGTTTTGACGGTGGTTAAAGTAGGAATATCGTTTCCTATGAGCAGTATGTCATCAACATACAAAGCAAGGAAGACCACAGCACTCCCACTGACCTTCTTGTATACACAAGATTCATCCGAATTTCTTCAAAACCAAAGCCGATGACAGTTTCGTGAAAGCGGATGTTCCAACTCCGTGAGGCTTGCTTCAATCCGTAGATTGATCGCTGCAACTTGCATACCTTGGTAGATTCTTCAGGAGCGCAAAACCCTTCAGGTTGTGTCATAAAGACATCCTCAAGGAGGTTTCCATTAAGGAAAGCCGTTTTGACGTCCATCTGCCAGATTTCGTAATCATGGTATGCTGCGATAGCAAGTAAGATTCGAATGGATTTAATCATGACAACTGGAGAAAAAGTTTCGTCATAGTCGATACCATGTATTTGACGATATCCTTTTGCTACCAATCGTGCCTTGAAGGTTTGCACCTTACCATCCATGTCAGTCTTCTTTTTGAAGACCCATTTGCACCCAATGGGTTTGATCCCTTCGGGTGCATCAACCAAAGTCCATACTTGGTTGGTGTACATGGAATCCATTTCGGACTGCATGGCTTGACGCCATTCCTCAGCCTCGGGACAACTGATTGCCTCGAGGTAGGTCTCCGGCTCATCCTGGTCGATAAGCATTACGTCACCCTCAAAGTTTAGGAGGAATCCATACCTTTCAGGTTGTGTGCGTAACCGGTTAGACCTACGGGGTTCTTGTGTATCTTGAGCATTTTGAGGTACAACAGTTTGTTCCTCTAGCTCATGTTCCAGAACCGGCGCGGTAGTTTCTTCGTCGTCTCGAATTTCTTCGAGCTCTATCTTTCTCCCGCTAGTTGCGATGGAGAGAAATTCCTTCTCGAGGAAGACACCATTGCGAGCAACGAATACCTTCTTATCGATAGGGTGATAGAATGAATACCCTCGAGTTTCCTTTGGGTATCCCACGAAGAAACACTTATCAGACTTGGCGTCAAGCTTGCCATTCGTCAAAAGACGTTTGACATAAGCCTCACAGCCCCAAATCTTTAAGTGTGACAGAACCGGGCACTTGCCCGTCCATAGCTGGTATGGTGTTCCTTCAACCGCCTTGGTTCGAACTCGGTTAAGAGTATATATTGCAGTGCTCAGCGCATACCCCCAGAATGATTCTGGTAGAGTCGAATGACCCATCATAGAATGAACTATGTCAAGCAGGGTTCGATTCCTCCTTTCAGAGACACCATTCCATTGTGGAGTCCCAGGAGGTGTGAGTTGGGATAAAATCCCATGCTCTCTAAGATAGTCATCGAACTCACCACTTAAGTATTCTCCACCTCGGTCAAATCGTAGTGTTTTAATACTTTTGCCAAGTTGTTTTTCAACTCCATTCCTGAATTCTTTGAACATTTCAAAGGATTCTGACTTGTGTCTCATGAGATACACATAGCCATATCTACTGAGGTCATCAGTAAAAGTGATGAAGTATGAATAACCACCTCGTGCAGTTGTATTGAAAGGCCCGCACACATCACTATGAATGAGTGCCAGAAGATCACCAGCTCTTTCACCGTGTCCGGTGAAAGGAGATTTGGTCATCTTACCCAATAAACAAGATTCGCATGTGTCATATGATTCAAGATCAAATGACTCCAGCATTCCCGACCGATGTAGCTTGGATATGCGTTTCTCGTTTATATGGCCTAACCTACAATGCCATAGGTATGTTTGGTTCAAACCGTTCGGTTTGTTCCTCTTGGCTGATATGTTATAGACAGGCATGTCCAAGTCAAGGACATATAACCCATTGGTAATGTTGGCATTAGCATAGAAAACATTCTTTCTGTAAACGGAAAGGGACTTGTCTTTAATAGAAATGATGAAACCACTCTTATCAAGACATGAAACAGAAATAATGTTTCTGCTAATTGTAGGAACGTACAAGCAATCGTTTAATTCCAACATTAGACCACTAGGCAAGACTAAACTATAAGTTCCGATTGCCAAAGTTGCAACAGGTGCACCATTGCCGACTCGGAGTTCAATCTCGCCTCGAGCTAACCGTCTACTCTGCTTCAGTCCCTGCATGGTAGTACAGATATGAGACCCACATCCAGTATCTAGTACCCATGATGAAGATATAGACATGTTAACTTCTATAACATACACTTCAGAAGAAATGGTCGTACCTTCCTTCTTCTTGGTTGCGAGGTATGTCTTGCAGTTTCTTCTCCAGTGGCCTGCCTTACCACAGTGATGACATTTGCCCTTTGCAACTCCTCCTATGGGTTTCTGGGTTGCAGATGAAGTGGACTTCGATTTAGGCTTTCCGACCGTCCTAGCCTTAATCTTAATCCCCTTCTTCGGCTTCCCCTTTCTGCCTTGGACCATAAGGACGGAAGCACCCTTGCCCTTAGTAAGGTTCTCCTCTGCAGTCTGGAGAATTTTAAGAAGCTCCGGAAGGGGTTTGTCAAGATCATGCATCATGTAGTTCATGACAAAACCCTTATACAGCTCAGGGAGCGACTGCAGGATCAGGTCCGTTGCCAGCTCCTTCTGCAAGGAGAACCCGAGTTTCTCCAGATTGGTTATGTAACCAATCATTTTGAGAACGTGCGGACCGACCGGGTTCCCTGAAGAGAGCTTGCAACTAAAGAGAGCCTTATGTTGAAACACGGGCATGTCACGTTTTCGTACTAAAGCCGTGTTTGTTTTTATGACAGGTTTTGATAATGCCAAACCGCCGTGATCAAGTCGAACATTGAATATACAAGGCGAAGAAGGAAGACAAGAACAAGAGCTAAAAGAAGACCAAGAACGAAGACCTTAGTCTTAGTGTCGTTGAGTCGGTCTTCATTGTGATCAAGACCGACCCAATCTTTACACCTTGGCTCTTTAGGCTAAAAACCTTCATTGCACTTCTTAAATCATAAAAATGCTTTTCAAACATGTTTAAGTCATTAAAAACACTTGGTGTTCGCCCAAACCAAAAACCAAGCCATCCGGCGTTCGGGTTTCAGAAACTGGCGTTCGGCTCTCGGTTATCGGCTATGGTTTTTGGCGTCCGAACCAACCAAGTGGTTTTCAACTTTTTATGATTGGTTTTTACTCTTTGGCATGTTTAAATGGTTCTCCAACAAAAACACCTTGAAAACCATCTTTCGCTTTTGGTCGTTTGACAAAAATCATTCAAAACGGCATAAAACTTGGCTAGCCGTGGTTTTCACTTAAATGACGTGGTTTTTAAAGTGTCTTACTCGATTTATTAGCCAAATACATCAAATAAGTGTTTTAAACACTTGGTTTTTATTTTGGAGAACTTTGAATTTTCCGGTCGGGTTTCGCATCGGTTGGCTAGGCCGTGGTTAAGGCAAAAACCATGGGTTCTTGACTAACCACTCACCCAGCGATGGGAAGATCTTCCCATCGATGGGTAAGCGGCTCCTCAGCCCAACCAGTTTCCAGAACCATGCCAAACAGCGATGGGGAGTTCCACCCATCGCTGTTAGAGCCTTGGTGCAAAATTACCACAAGGCAGAACGACCTTGCCCAGCGATGGGAAGTCTATCCCATCGATGGGAACCCAGCGATGGTAAGGGTATACCATCGATGGGAAGGCATGACCGTTGGTGGTCATTAAAGGTTGATTCTTTCCTTGTTTGGAATTCAACTTCCCACCCAGCGATGGGAAGCTTGTACCCATCGATGGGTAGGTGACCGTTGACTTCAAAACAGAAGAAAAATTGGCTTACCAGCGATGGTTGATTCTAAACATCGATGGCAAGCCAATATTCTGCAGATCCCAAATCTTTTCAATCCCATAAATCAAGCTAATCACTCCTTTAATGCATTGGTCCGTTGGAGCCTAATTTTGCACTATAAAAAGGGGTGTTTGGGTCTGCTTTTCTCACCAATTCACTTCACAACATCTATACTTTCATTGCATTCAAATATCATAATTTTCCATAGCTTTCTAGAGCCACTTGTGTGAAGGTTGAGTTGTTCTTGAGCGTACTTAGTTTACTCATAATCTACTCTATAAGAGAGTCTCGTTCTTGAGTGTACTTGTGTTCTTAGACACGTTGAGAGATAGTATCACTCTCGGTTGATTCAAAGGAAGGTCTGTTTCCTTTGAAGGATTCGTTGAGGTTCGTGTGACTTGAACTCTCAAGTTGTAACGGTTTGTTAAGCACCCGTAAGCTTAACGAGTTAGTAGTGTAGCTCGAGAGAGTCTCTCGGGAGGCTGGATTAGCCACAAGTTGTGGTGAACCAGGGTAAAATTCGGTGTGCCTCTTACTCTTCTCTTTACTTCTCTTTTAAATTTTTAATTCCTGCGATTTCTCCGATCAAACGCTATTCACCCCCCTCTAGCGTTGGTCTTTTATTCTAACAATTGGTATCGGAGCCTAACTCGCGTCCAAACTTAACCGTTTGAGAGTAAAGCGATCATGGGTTCTTCTTCTAGAAATCTTTATGCAGGAATTGGAGAAGGTCAATCAACCTCGAGGCCACCGCTCTTTGATGGCACTAACTACACATATTGGAAAGAGCGGATGAGAATTTATATCCGCTCAACCAACTTTCAGTTGTGGTTGGTCATCAAGAATGGCGAGGAAACTCCAATGAAGAAGGTCGGTGAAAAACTCGTCCCAAAGACCGAGGACGAATTTGATGCCGAAGACATCAAAAAGGTGGAGAACTACGCCAAGGCTATCAATATGCTGTACTGTGCCGTCAATCATGATGATTATCGTAAGATTTCTTGCTGCACCACTGCCAAAGAAATGTTGGGACAAGCTAGAGGTCACATATGAAGGTACGGACCAAGTTCGGGAAGCCAAAATTGACTTCCTAACGCAGGAGTACGAAATGTTCAGGATGAAGGAAGGAGAAAAGATCGATGACATGTTCGATCGGTTTTCAAAAATCATCAACGACCTTCACGCTCTCAAGAAGACGTACACCAACAGGGATCTCGTGAGGAAAATCCTGCGAAGCCTCTCATGAATCCATCGGAGTCTCAAATGTCACCATCGACGGGCTAAGAGGTAATCTCAAAACTTATGAATCCACTATCCTAACCCCATCTTTGGATGAACAAAAGAAGAAGGGTATAGCGCTGAAAGCAACCAAGGAGTCCGCGGAAGATGACTCAAGCGACGATGACCACGAGTTCGGACTCGTTATCAAGAAGTTCCACAAATTCATGAAGAAAGAATTTGAAAGAAAAGGAAGAAAGCACGACGGTCCCCCGAAGTGCTATGGTTGTGGTGAGATAGGCCACATCAAGCCGAGGTGTCCAAAAAGCAAAGGCGGCAAGGACAAACCTGGCTTCAAAAAGCAACGCGCCTACATCTCTTGGGGAGGCGACTCCGGGGATGAGTCAACGGATCAAGAAGAGGAGGAAGCCGCCAACCTCTGCCTCATGGCGCACGAAGATCAAACTGACGATGTTCAAGAGGTATGTATCAATTCTTCCGACTCTTATACTTTTGAAGAAATGCAAGAAGCACTTCATGAGCTTTATGATGAATTTGTTAGCGCTTTTAAAACCAATAAATCTTTAAAGAAACGTCTTTCAACTCTTAAAAATGATTTTGACAAACTGGAAAAAGATAATGAAAGGTTGAAACAAGAAAATAAATTTTATGGTAAGAGAAGCGCTGACAAACCAGAAAGTTCTTCAAGTGAATGTGAATCTTGCAAGACTTTAAAAGAAAAAGTTGCAAAACTTGAGAGTACGGTTAAGAAGTTTAATACACCACACAAAGATCTTAATTTACTTCTAGACACCATGCACTTTTCTAAGGAAGGAATAGGTTTTGATAAAAATGAATCTAAGGATAAAAACGTTGAGCAAACATCTAGAAAACATCCTAAGGCTCAACATAAGAAAGTTAAAAATCAGGATAATAGAAAATCTAGTCAACCTAGGGACACTAGACAACCTAGACAAAAACCTAGGAATGAAAATGTGCATGATAGACAACCTAGGAAAAGTTATCAAAATAATTCTGTGCATAAAAATAATTTTTCAAATAGACATAATAATCCTAGAACACCTAGAAGGGAAAATTTTCAAAAACCAAGTTTTTTTCAAAACAGGATGAATACGGTTAGGCCCCCTAGCAACTACTATCAACCTAGGAGGATGCATAACCCAAACGTAGTTTGTCACTATTGCAATAGGGTAGGACATATAGCTCCCGTTTGCTTTACTAGGCATAGGCATTGGGCACAAAATGAATCACACTACTTTGCACCTAACACTCAAGGACCCAAAAAGACTTGGGTACCTAAATCTTATTAAAACATCTTTGTAGGTATGCTTGAAGGCATCAAGTGTACTTTGGTACCTTGATAGCGGATGCTCCAAGCACATGACCGGAGATGCATCCAAGTTCCTACAAATCAAACCCACTAAAGGAGGAAACGTAGTTTTTGGAGACAACAGCAAAGGAAAAATAATTGGGGTCGGCTCAGTAGGTAAGTCCGAAGACTCGTCAATAGATAATGTCCTGCTTGTTAAAGGTCTTAAACACAATCTCTTGAGCATAAGTCAATTATGTGACAAGGGAAACCGTGTGACCTTCGATTCAAAATCATGCACTGTAGAACGCCTTAGTGACAATAAGGTCATTCTACGTGGTGATAGAATCGATAACATTTATATGGTTAACTTAGACAAATCTCCTTCCGGCTTTGCTAAGTGCCTCATGAGTAAAGAGGAAGACACTTGGCTATGGCACCGAAGGGTAGCTCATATGAACATGAACCTTTTGAACAAATTGGTTTCACAAGACTTAGTAATTGGCATCCCAAAACTTAAGTTTGAAAAAGACACCATATGTGATGCATGTCAAAAGGGGAAGCAAGTTCGGGCTTCGTTTAAGTCTAAAAACGTTGTTTCAACGTCTAGACCGCTTCAACTTTTGCACATGGATCTCTTTGGTCCCTCTAGAACGAAAAGTTTTGGTGGCAATTACTTTGCATTTGTGATTGTCGATGACTACTCTAGGTTTACATGGACCTTGTTTCTAACTCATAAAAGTGAGGCATTTCATGTTTTCAAAAATTTCTTAAAGAAAGTTCAAAATGAAAAAGAGACAACCATAGTAGCCATAAGAAGTGACCATGGGGAGAGTTCGAACGAAATCTGTTTTCAGATTTGTGTGACGAACTTGGCATTGATCATAACTTCTCAGCCCCACGTACACCACAACAAAATGGAGTGGTGGAACGTAAAAATAGATGTCTCGAAGAAATGGCTAGAACTATGATCAATGAGGCAAAAATGCCTAAGTATTTTTGGGCGGATGCCGTGAGTACCGCGAGCTACGTGTTAAACCGAGCCGTCATTCGACCGATACTCATGAAAACGCCCTATGAGCTATACAAAGGGAGAAAGCCAAACCTTTCCCATCTTCGAGTCTTTGGCTGCAAATGTTTTATTCACAACAATGGCAAAGACAATTTAGGCAAATTTGATGCCAAGTCGGATGAAGGAATTTTTCTAGGTTACTCATTACGTAGCAAGGCTTATAGAGTCTTCAATAAACGTACTTTGACTATTGAGGAGTCTCCTCACGTTGTATTCTCCGAAGATAACCCTCGCTTGGCGAGAAAAGATATTTGTGATGACCTTGCAGAATCATTAGAAAGAATACATGTGATGACGATGAAGACAACACCGGAATATACATCAACACACAGCCGCAAACTGAGGAGATACCTCAAACGACTAACCAAGGTGAGGAAGAAAATCAGGAGGAAGAAGAAGGACAAGAGGAACACGAAGAAGAAACAACCGAGCTTCCCATAGCTTGGAGAACACACAGGAACCATCCACTTGACCAGGTAATCGGCAGCATCAACCGCGGGGTAAGTACTCGTAACTCTCTTAGGGACACCGTAGGACACATGGCTTTTGTATCTCAAATGGAACCTACAACCATTTCCGAAGCAATAAACGATGAACATTGGACCTTGCTATGCAAAAGGAACTAAACCAATTCAAACGAAATGACGTTTGGGAATTGGTGCCAAGGCCCGATGATCGTACGATTATTGGTACGAAATGGGTGTTCCGTAACAAACTTGATGAAAATGGAATAATCACTAGAAACAAAGCTAGGCTTGTAGCTAAAGGCTACAATCAAGAAGAAGGCATTGATTTGAAGAAACGTATGAACCTGTAGCACGTTTAGAAGCTATTCGTTTACTTCTTGCTTTTGCTTCGTCTATGGATTTTAAACTTTATCAAATGGATGTTAAGAGTGCCTTCCTCAATGGTTTTATTCAAGAGGAAGTGTATGTTGACCAGCCCCCGGGGTTTGAGGACTTTGAGTTTCCCGATCACGTCTTCAAACTCAAGAAAGCGCTCTACGGTCTTAAACAAGCACCACGT
The DNA here is from genome assembly GCA_003260385.1 of Cuscuta australis. NCBI lineage: Eukaryota > Viridiplantae > Streptophyta > Magnoliopsida > Solanales > Convolvulaceae > Cuscuta > Cuscuta australis. Next base: position 4,117 of record NQVE01000158.1, on the reverse strand, counting down.
GCTTGGTACGAACGTTTGAGTAAATTCCTTTTGGATAGTGGTTTCCAAAGGGGAAAGGTTGACACTACACTTTTTATCAAGAGTAAAAACAATAACATCCTTTTGGTTCAAGTTTATGTAGACGACATTATATTCGGTGCTACTAACGAGTCTTTGTGCAAGGAATTCTCAACGCTCATGACTAGCGAATTTGAAATGTCAATGATGGGCGAGCTCACATTCTTTTTGGGACTCCAAGTTAAGCAAATGAAAGATGGAATGTTCATTTGCCAAGCTAAATACTGCAAGGAGCTCCTAAAACGGTTTGAAATGGACAACGCCAAAGCCATGGCGACCCCGATGAGCACGTCTGACCATCTTGACAAAGACGAGAAAGGTAAGGAAGTAGAAGTCAAAAAGTATCGAGGTATGATCGGATCCCTTCTCTATCTTACCGCTAGTAGGCCGGATATCATGTTTAGCGTATGTCTTTGCGCGAGGTATCAATCATGTCCGAAGAATCACACTTAATCGCGGTGAAACGGATCATGAAATATCTTGTCGGCACGGTCAACGTTGGACTGTGGTATCCAAAAGGCTCTCGTGTCTTCTCGTTGGCTACTCCGACTCGGACTTTTCCGGTTGCAAATTGGACCGCAAAAGTACAAGTGGGACTTGCCACTTACTCGGTAGTTCTTTAGTTTCATGTTTAGCAAGAAACAAGTCAGTGTTGCGTTATCCACAACGAAGCGGAATACGTTGCCGCCGTAGTTATTGTGCTCAAATCCTTTGGATGAAGCAACAACTCGTGGACTATGGCCTTAGTATCAGTCACGTTCCTCTTCGTTGTGACAATACTTAGCGCCATTAGCTTGACGAAGAACCCCGTTCTTCATTCAAGGACGAAACACATTGACATTAGGCACCATTTCATTAGAGATCATGTTCTCAAAGGTGATGTCGAAATTGAGTTTGTTGAAACACACAACCAGTTGGCCGACATTTCACAAAACCTTTAGAGAAAGAGTCGTTCTTCCGCATTCGTAGCGAACTCGGAATCCTTGACTCCACGATGATCTAATTTGTGCATTTTATCATTCTTTTATTATTACTGGAACGTTTACTACTTGAGCGTCGGAGGGTTTTCTAACTCTTTTTTGCAGGGACGGTTCGAAGTAAAGAACTCTGGAAATCAGGGGAACCAGCGATGGTAGGACATCCCATCGCTGGGAGGAAGTTTTTTTTTTCCAGAACCCCTCTTCCCATCGATGGTGCTTCTTCCCATCGATGGGTAATTGACTCTAATTTTTTTAAAAATACTTAAGGATTTCCAGAACACCCTAACCCATCGATGGGTACTTTGTCCATCGCTGGGTGAAGGACTTTTATCAAAATTTTTTTCAGAACCTCCCAACCCATCGATGGGAACTTTCTCCATCGCTGGGTGTTTGACTTAAATTTTTTAACAGATTTCCAGAACGCCTTTACCCATCGATGGGTAGTTTATCCCATCGCTGGTGAGTTCCTGTTTTTGTTTCAGAACCTCCAAACCCATCGATGGGAAGCTCCTCCATTGCTGGGTATTTGACACTTTTTTTAAAAAAAAATTCTTTAACGGTTTTTCAAAAATACCAAACCAGCGATGGGATGGTATTAACATCGCTGGGAAGGCCATGTTCTTTTTCCAGAAGCCACCTTCCATCGATGGGCAAATGCAAACATCGCTGGGAAGGCAGCCATTGTTTTCTTCTTCACTTTCCAGTGTCGACCTTCCCATCGATGGAAGTTCCACCCATCGCTGGGAAGCCTGCTGCCAATTCAAATTTTTTAACCGTTTGGTCACCAAATTTATTGCCCAACAGTCACTTTTTTGAATTTCAACGAATTTCACACCCTTTCCTATATATATCCTTCATCTCTACTCATTTTAACACACATTTTTCACATCAAAATCTCCTCTTTTACACAATTCTTCATCTTTTGCTTCATTCATGGCCGGAGGAAAGAAGACAAGGTTTCCAAGAAGAAGGGCAACGCCGAAGCTACGACCTCAGCGCCACCGCCGTTCCCCTACCTGGACGGCTCGTTTCTTGAGTTCGGGTCGGAGGAGGACTCAACCGGTTCCTCACGCACTTTGCAAGCGTCCCATTTCTCCGCCTAGGGTGCTGCCCGAGTTGTACCCTCACAAAAGGGGTACCACGACCTCGACAATCAGCTTCAAGCATCGGGTCTGTGGTCGTTGTCTCCAGGAGCCGCTCGAGCTTCAATCCCGCCTTTGTGCGAGCCTTCTACACCAATCTCCGCCGGGACGGGACACCATTCGCAGTAGCATCAATCTCTACGACATAGAGATTGATTTGCCTACCTTCGCTCGGGTCGCAGGGCTGCCCATCCGCGGTGACGACATCGCAACCTATGGTGGCGATGATTGGATCCTCACAACGAGGCGGTGGTCATCCGAGAGCTTGGGATCACCAACCTCATCCGTCACAGCGGCGCACCGACGATTCACTCGCCCCACTGGACAAGCGCCTCCTCCTCTACATCATCACCCGGATTCTCCGCCCCGAGACAGCAGCCATACTCGCTCTTCAACGAGGACTTGAAGGCGATTCATGCCATCATCCACGGCGCCTCCATAATTGGGCGAAATTCGTGATGTCACATGGCGGATTGCGCCTCCATCGCCACTGAGCGGAGCTTGCCATACGCCTTCCTCGTCATGGACCTCATCATCTCCGCCGACATCTCCATCGCCGGCCCGGATATGAAGATGACAAAGATTTGGATCATCCAAGACAGCACCTTCCGGAAGAAGTTTGGTGACGGAACCGGCGCTTGGACCGAGTCGTGCCCGTGCCCCTGCCCCTGCCTCCGCTCCCGCAAGGCGTCCTTACAGTCCATAGCCGATACTCTGAATCGGCAAACCCTCACAGTGGATGGCATGGGGCAGTCAATCGAGCGGATGGACTGGACGCTGCAACGCCAACACCACGACATTGACGGCGTTCTTCCGCCGGCGTCAACTACGTCCCGCCGCCCTTTGACAGCACCTTCCTTGGCCAAAACTATGAAGGCTGAGGACGAGGAGGATAACTCCTATGCACCATCCTCCTCCCCCGACGAGGCGATTTTGAGGACGCAAGTCGACGGGGATCCCATGGACGTTGAGGACGACGAAGAAGACGATGACGCCGAGGACCGAGGACCCGCTGCCTAAACTCTTCTTTCTTTTCCTTCCTTCCTATGATTGTTTTTTATATTATTTCCATTCCGTTGTATTCCGCATTTCCCTTTTCATGAATAAAAGTTTACTATTATACTACAAAGTTCACTTTTAATTCTTTTGTTAATGTCAAAAAGGGGAAGATATCAAGGTTATGCATAAATTGAGGGGAATTATTTTTTAAAAAATAAAATGGCATCTATTAAGGGGGAACATTTTTTTAAAATCTCAAAGACTTCCTCATATGCATAACCTCATCTCGTTTGCCATTATCAAAAAGGGGGAAATTGTTGAAACACGGCATGTCACGTTTTCGTACTAAAGCCGTGTTTGTTTTTATGACAGGTTTTGATAATGCCAAACCGCCGTGATCAAGTCGAACATTGAATATACAAGGAGAAGAAGGAAGACAAGAACAAGAGCTAAAAGAAGACCAAGAAGAAGACCTTAGTCTTAGTGTCGTTGAGTCGGTCTTCATTGTGATCAAAGACCGACCCAATCTTTACACCTTGGCTCTTTAGGCTAAAAACTTCATGCACTTCTTAAATCATAAAATGCTTTTCAAACATGTTTAAGTCATTAAAAACACTTGGTGTTCGCCCAAACCAAAAACCAAGCCATCCGGCGTTCGGGTTTCAGAAACTGGCGTTCGGCTCTCGGTTATCGGCTATGGTTTTGGCGTCCGAACCAACCAAGTGGTTTTAAACTTTTTATGATTGGTTTTTACTCTTTGGCATGTTTAAACGGTTCTCCAACAAAAACACCTTGAAAACCATCTTCGCTTTTGGTCGTTTGACAAAAATCATTCAAAACGGCATAAAACTTGGCTAGCCGTGGTTTTCACTTAAATGACTGTGGTTTTTAAAGTGTCTTAGTCTATTTATTAGCCAAATAACATCAAATAAGTGTTTT